>DF240954.1:0-33848 GCA_000507305.1 Breviolum minutum Mf 1.05b.01 | reverse complement strand
CAACAACAACAACAACAACAACAACAACAACAACAACAACAACAACAACAACAACAACAACAACAACAACAACAACAACAACAACAGCCAACAACAGCCAACAACAACAACAACAGCCAACAACAGCCAACAACAACAACAACAACAACAACCACCAACAACAACAACAACAACCACCAGCAACAAACAACAACAAACTGGGTACCGGCGTGGCTAAGGACCCCTGGACTTTCCATGTCAGGCAACATAGGTACTATTAAATCATAGGCAATGCCCAGGTTTTTTTAGACCCTCAATTTTTTCTTTTACACAGTCGGGTAAAAACTTTCCACAACTGGTCAGCCGAGTTTGCAATGCAACGGATGTTATCACACCCCCACCCCGTCTCCCACCCGATGTGTTGCGTAGCACCGACCACGTCTGCAAGTGCAGCGAATGTTTTCCCACCTCACGCCACACCCCACTCCATGTACTATTGTGTAGCACCAACCATGTGTGCAGGAGCACATGCTATCACACCTCGCCTCATCCCCCACCACGTGTGTGGCGTATATAGTCCCCACCATATGTGCCAGTGCAACGGATGTTATTACACCCCGCCCCATGTGTCGCGTAACACAAACCATGTGTCCACATGGATGGATGTTACCACACCCTCACACCGTATGTTGCGTAGCAGCAACCATGTTTGCAAGTGTATTTCACGTCTCTCATCAGCACAACACAACCCCCCTACCCCGTGTTCACCGCAACAGCAACCATGTTTGCAACGGCAGTGGAACTTATCGAACTTATGACCTAGAATTATGTGCGCAGCTTTAAAGGCTGGTAGCATCACACACACCCGACCACGCCACCTCATGTTTGGTATAGCTTCAACATGCTTCAACAACTTTTTGACTTTGCGCCTGCATGCCTGTCAGCAGCCCGTTTAGGGCGCAGGGCGTGAAACCAACACTATTGCGCTAACATGCAAAAATCAAAATGTAAAATTGGTGGAAGTAGTGTTGCCACAGATCGGTGTCCTGAGCCGTCCACATCCAGTTTTCAAGGCGTTGCCACCGGGCAAAATGTTGTAATGGTGAATCCCAAGTCATAAATGCCCGTCCGAGTCTTCCCTGTTGTGGGTGCCAAGCCAACACCCGTCGGATCCACCTGTCCTCTGGCAACAAAGCGACATAGTTTGCAAATTTCCAGTACTCCGCCAAATATCTACCTGACCATAATTTGAACCCATTACATTCTAATTGTTGCTCTATGCGGATGTTCTACTCGTGCAAAACTTCATGATCTTCATGCCAAGGCCCATTCCAATTGGCATCCGGCGATGGTCCAACCATGCGCCGTAGCATTGTTCGGCAATGTACATCCAGTTTTCGTAGCTCACCTACATACACTTTCCGGTGACCAGCTGCAAAACACACCATTGAAGTAACCATTGCATCGAAAAATTTCAACTGTAGAGCTATCGACACATTTTTGTCACATAGGATCCATCTGTTAGCTTGAAATGCCCGAGATGCATTTTGTAAACGATAGTTCATATCCTGTTGTCGATTGCCGTTGATAAAAGGTAGCCAAGCCATTTATGCGAATTTGTGGGCTCCAAAACTTCCAATTCCAAGCCTGCAAGGGTAGCCAAAACTTCCAATTCCAAGTCCAAGCCAACATGCTTCAACAATGCGTTGACATGCAGTGGATGTTACAACCCCCCATCCCCCACCCCATGTGTTGCGCAACATCAAGTCAGTGTGAAAGTACAGCGAAGCTATGACACGTCACCCTTCTCCCCATCCCGTGTGTTGCGTAACATGAATGGCGTGTGGAGGCGTTACGGATGTTATTGTCACACCCTACCCGGCCCTTCTCCCGTATATTAGTTTTTATATCTTCTGAGCTTCTGTATATTTTTTGCAACGATGATGGCGGCCAACCATCTCTAACAATTTTTTTGTTTTGTGAAAACATTTTGTGCTGGTGCTAATGTAGAGTCATCAGGGGCCAGTGGATTTTTTTGCATGTCATTTTGCAATACGTTGCAAGTTATGTTTCAGGTTGTGTCCAAACTGTTGTTCCAGCATCTTCGGTATTTTTTGTAATGGGAATGGTTAACGTTTGTTTTTAACATTCCGCATCTCACGTGCGCAAGTAAATCCATAGCACATCCATCATTGCATGTCTGCTGCGCGTGTAGCTTTGCTTTCCACTATCCAAGAAATGTTTAACGGACTGGTTCGAACATGACATCCAACCGCTGACCACGGCAAGATGACCGTTACCATTACCAGCCATTTTGGTTCAAACTGCCCTACCGCTCAGTGCTCAGTCCCCGGCCCAGTCCTCAAAGCGCTTACATGAGGAACATGATGGCCTTGTTCGGCGGTCGCGGTGGTCAGAAGAAAACTGGCAACCAACGCCGCAAGGTTAAGGAACAGAAGAAGGCCAGAGACGCACAAACAGCGGAGGCGAAGGAAGCTAAGGCGAGCTCAAAGAGGTCCCGTCCTGAGGAGGATGAGGTCGTCATTGTCAAAGCCCGAGGAGCAAACCCTGCTGGATCAATTACATCGGCTCCCAGATCTGCAGTCCGCATGGCTCCTCCTACTGTATTGTTGCGCCCCCCGAGCGCAGCACATTTTGCGAACCGTCCCACCAGAACAATCTGCAACCTATGCTGCACAACATGACGCCGCTGTGTGGAACACCTTGTGGGCACTGCTCGGCGAAGCAGCGGGAGGCCACGCTGCCGCGGAAGATCGTGTCACGCTAGCCCGATCCCTCGGACAACTACCTGGCACAATGGGAGGGGTCGGCCTCACCTCCGCAGTGCGGTTGGCACCGGCCGCCTATTGGGCCGCATGGGCGAACGCCATCCCCGTCATGGCTGTGAGGCGGCGGCCAGATGCGGCCGCTCGCTGTGTTGCGGAGCTGGCCGCGGGATCGGCGGCAAGGGCCCCGTCCCTCCGCGCCGCCCAAGCTGCCGCAGACCAAATGCGTGCAGCAGGATGGGCCTCCATTCCTGAATGGAAAGCCCTACTAGCCACAACCGCTCCTCCCACCGGCCGTCCAGAACCAGGTACAGGATGCCCAGGCTGGCAACAGCCCGCTACTCGCGCGCTGCACATCCATTACCGCGAGAGCGAACTGCTGCCTCACCTGACACCCCAGTGCCAGGCATTGCTACGGTCGCAATCGGGGCCCCACGCAGCAGCTTGGCTCACAGCCTTCCCCACTGAGCCCGCACTCACGATCATGTCCGAGCATTTCCACACCGCGCTCCGCCGCCGGCTGCGCCTCCCTCTTGCGCTTGCTGATCAGCGATGTGGCGGTGGTGGCAGCCCAGGCTGCGGGGCCGAAGTCGACCTCTACGGAGACCACCGAGCAGCATGTGCCCGCTCTGGCCACCTCGCTCGAAGGGCGGCCCTCATCGAACAAGCATGGGTGCGCGTTTGCCGTGAAGCGCTGGGGGGCGAGGGCCGAGTGGTGCCACAGCAATGGCTCGCTCGCACCATAGCACCAGGAGTACGCGAGGATGACAGGCGCCGGTTGGATCTAGTGGTGTACGGGGCGACCCGACACGGATCCGCACTCTGCTGCGACGTCACATTGGTATCTCCTCTGCGAGCCAATGGCCACCCACACCCACGCACCACCCGTGAGCATGACGACCGGGGCCACAACGTCTGGTTGTGCTGGCATGCGAGGTAGGTGGGCGCTGGAGCGCCGAATGCGGGGAACTCATCCGTGACCTGCTGCGTGTTCGGGCGCCGCGTGCTCCCGCCGCGCTACGTCACGCCAGCCGGGCTGGCTGGGAGCGCAGGTGGTGGGGCATGCTGAGCTGCGCCCAGCAGACAGCGGTTGCGTCAACCCTGCTTGGCAACATCTGGCGCAGCCCCGCTTAATGCTGCACAGACGAAGGGCCGCAGCTGAGCGCAGTGCTCCAGCTCGCGGACTCAGAGGAGCCTAGCCGGCTCCCCCTCCGCTCCTAAAAGGAATCGAGAGGGGTTTGACCCGACTGCTGCGGAGTGCAAAAAGGGGGCGAAGAAAAAAAAACAAAAAAACCTCCAGAGCACCGGACAATTCCTCGGCCGAGATGGTGAAAGTGTGGGCTGGACTGAATGTGGTCCACCAACACGGGAAGTGTTGGGGCCACCAAGCCTTTGCGGTTGAGAAGGACGGGCCGAGGAGCCCGTTTTTCGGGAGATGTTTTTGAAAAAAGAGGGTGACGCCTTCGAAGAGGGCTCCTTCTGGTGGGGTGTGGGTTCGTGGGTCGACAAGGTAGAATCGGAAACTGCGCGTGAAAAGCCAGCTTACTACTGCGCCGACCGCGTTGCCAGAACGTGTATGTAAAGGCGTGACTAGCATAACTAGTAGCTTAGTAGGTGTGGTTATGTTTTTTTAATGCGAAGATTTTTTTGGTAGTCTTTTGTAAACAATTTTTTTCTGTTTCAAACGAATGTCGGTTTCTTAATGCTTGAATTACATACACGCGTGAGGATAGAGGGGGTTTGTTGTTGCTGTTTCGGTTGTCAACAGATCGTGCTCATGACTTTGCATTTTTGCTCAAATTATATGTTCCGTCAATCTTTGGGTTGTTGTTTTCGTCGAGAACCTGTCCATCCCTACCCCACCCGTCTTCCTCGGTTTTCGCAACGTTGCTACAAGGGCTCCTTTGTTTAATGCCGTGACAGTTTCCATGTCCTCGTTGTGTAGACTGATTTCATTTTGCGTTTGTAAACGCAAGGGTAACTTCCAGTACGGAACAAATACTTTGAGTATGAAATAGTATTTTCCTCACGGAATTGTAACTTGCAGTGCGACATGAAAATGCGAAATGCGGAGTGGTACTTTAAAGATGTTTGGTATACAAGGTGGTTTGTCTAAAATCAGTTTGGTGTAAAATTGTTCTGTGTCGAAGTTGCCTGGTGTGAGGGCGGGTTGGTGTCAAAGGTTTTTGAAATAATCGACGTCTAGTTTTAAAAATTTTGTGGTGCAAATGGTTTCTGTGAAAAGTGCCTGGTTCAAAAATTGTTTGTTGTCGAAATTGTTTGATGTTTAATGTTTGCTGTTTTCTCCAATTGGGTGAAAGTCTGATGCGGAGCGTTGTGTCAACGGAAGTTCGTGTAAAAGCTGGCTGGTGTAAAAGGTGTTTAGCCATTTGGTTCAAGCCATTTTGGTTTAAACCGTTTGTGTGTTCAAATTCATTTTCTTGTGCCCTGCCGGCCATCGATGGAACGAACGGTGCTGGATTGGCAAGGTCCACGCATCGCCGGGTTTATAGACGGTACCTACGTACAGCTGAGTCTGGCTGACTGGCTTCGCCTTGGTGGCCACGTGGAGCAGGCAGTGGAGGAGAACTACTCCGAATATACACCTAGTCCTACTCTGTAGATGAGGAGGAGGTGGAAGCAGAAAAAAGGGCTGCACTTTCGCCACTGGCACACCGACGCGCCCAGCCCAGCACAGAACCAGAACAAACAGGGTTTCACCGACTCGGCCGTCGAGGAGCCCAACACCTCTCCTCCACTCAGTGTCACACCGACCAAGTTAACGAGCGCCCGGCCTTTCCAACCCCAACACCAGTTTCGCCGCCACGCAAGAGGCGCCAGCGAGCAGGCCACAGACCAGGCCGCAAAGTTCAGGAAAGGAGGGCCCGGGCTACCCAGGCCACGGGAGGCTCAGCAACCAGGCCTGGAGAAACAACCGCGAATGCAACACCCAAAGGAAAAGGGAGGAAAGGCTTGGAAAAGCAACAGTAAACGTCACACCCAAAAGAAAGGGACAAGGGAAAGCACGTCGAGGAGGTAAAGGCAAAGGAACAGGCTCCAGCAACGCCGCGAGTGTCAGCCAACCAGCCCCGGTGGCCACCAGCGTTTTTGCCACAACAGTGGCCTCGGCCCAGCTTGCTTCCCCATTCACCACCGCTCCTTTCACCAGCACCAAATGTTCGGGAAAACAGCTGGTGTCAGCGGTGATCCTGGTCATGAAAGACAAGGACAGTAATTATTCACGACAGAAGGCTTCAACTCCGAATCTCAGAAAGCGTATGCCAAAAAAGTTATTGGGAAACAGGCTGTGCCAAGAGATGAGGAAGGGAAGTCACCGTATGTCTCCTTAAAAATGCCCAGAATTGCAGCTGAGGCTCCTTTCGAACCAAACATTCCAAATGGAATGCTTGTTCCGATCTTTCAATGCAATGGAGAATGTTTATGGTTCCATCGTTTTCAGGGCGATGCAACATGTTGAATATGCAAAAGACATGTGGTATGTCAGCATTGATCGTAAATCGAAGGCAAGCCACCAAGTGAAACGGTCAATTTTTCCAGCGATATTGCTGACGCTTTTTAAGGGAGCCAGCGTGAGACTGCAACTCGTGCCCTAGCAGGCAATTCGAAAACTCAAAAGAGTCGAGTTGTCAGATTCTTTCTTCCAATGGGCGCACAAAGGAGAGAAAATATTCAATGATTTGAGGGCAAAGACCGGGAGTTTTTCTAGGGTCAGTTCTCTTCGTATCATTGCAAATATTTTTTCGCTCTACTTACTGGGAAGCTTCCATGTGGATGTCGTGCGAGGCATCGAATATTTTAGAATGTTTCAAGCCCAGTGATCGCACAGACATTGCCCCACCTCCTGAGGGAGTCACGCTCCGCATTGTTCCAACTTCGTAGGTCACGAATCAATTTAGAAGGGCGGGAGATATTACCAACCACAATGGACACTGTCCGCATAACTAACCCATGGTGACCAATGCAATGATGTTTTCAGGAGATGATGATTTCTGGAAGGCAAATTGTTGTCTAAAATCCGCTGATTAAAAGTGTTCACTGGTCTGCAGTTCTTATAGGCGGAGCTTCAATTGCAGGGCATTTTCTGATAGACCTGGTAGCTTTCCAAGGCTGTAACAATTTTGGATGGCAAGGACGCAGTCAAAGTAGAAAGGTTTGCTTATAGCAGCAAAGCGCTCACTATCAGAACTCAGCTTTGCAAAATCAATCCGAACAAGCATGACAGAGGCCGTCCCAAAAGGACACAAACAATGCTGCTCAAGTGGTGGAAGGGGCAAGTTTAGCTGTGGTTGGTGACATTTCTCTTGATAATTGATGGACAGCAGGGAACATCCCAAGGGATCAAACAATTCCAGATGCCGCCTCGTCGTTTTAGGCATCGAAGTGGGAGGCCGTTGGAGCGAGGAAACCGCTGCTTTCATCACCAACCTCGCACGAGCCAAAACACGAGACACACCAGCACCTTTGCGCCACGCCGCTACCGCCTCCCTCATCTCCAGATGGACAGCTTTCCTCACACACGCGGCACTTTCAGCATTTGCAGCCAGCCTCCTCTTCGAGGACCCAACCCACCATCACAATCTCGATGGCGAGCCCCCACCCCTCAGCGACCTCCTTGCACAACTCCCCCCAGACCCAACAGACCCCAGCCGCCCCCCCCCCAGCATCCTTGATTTGTTAATGGACTTTGCCCTTGGACTTTGCACGTCTGGAGACTGGCCAGTATAAAAACAGTCCCAATGCCTGGAAGCTGCCCAGTAAAACAGCTCTCTGAGACCTTGTCGCGGAAAAAAGGCGTGAGGGAAAAAAAAAAAATCAAACAACACCGAATGACTACAATAGGAGACATTCTTCCAAGCCATTGAAAGTAGACAGGACAGCATTTGACCAGCTCGATTTAAACCAAAAATCATTGGCAGACCTTTGAAAGACTTGTGAGCGATTTTATGTACAGTTCTGCCGAGCCCACTTTGGTTCGTTGAGTTTTGTCACCCCGTGCCCTTTACAGGACAGTAATCTTTGATTCGGACGGGCGAAAGCGAAAACATGGGATATTCCCAGCGCTTTTTTAACATAGAGGACTTGGTGACTTTGTCATGTCTAGAGAATTTGCGGGCAGGAATTGTCGCTTTATAAATTTTGGTTTTGGCTAGGTTAATACCGTCCTAAAAATAAAATGAAAAAATTGAATACGTTTTGTGCTATCAATGGAAAATAATGATTCCCAAGGCTTTCTTGTACATGACTTGGGTCCACCTTTCGTTTGCTATACAAGTCCAGTGACCAGTACATTTTTTCCTCCATTTCAAAACGGATCCGGGAAGAAAGAATGCATCAGTTCACAGCGCGATGCATTTTTGTTCCATGGGTCTCCATGTTGTGGTCCCCGGATTAATAGAACTTATGTCATGGAATAACTTCGTGCAGCGGGGAGACAGGAGGGAAAACATGTTCTAAGACAACATTTGTTTTCTAAATTTTGTTATTTTTACGTCCGTCAGTGGTGGATTTTTGCGTGACGGGTGGCACACACACAACCAACCCAGGCATGCTTCGATGCAGCTGTTGTTGCAATTCCTTGCGCCCCACATGGCCAGAAACCCCAACAACATGTGAGTCGCAATATGCCATTGACAACAAATGGAAACTGGGTCCCAAGAATGGTTGGCAAATTGACAATTTTGATTCCATGACCCGGATGCAAGATTTACGTGCGAGAATCAAAAATGAAAAACATGTTTGGAACATGTCTAGAAAGGGAAGACTTCCATGATGAATGCTGGGATTGCGGCCCAAACAGCCACTGCAATCCACCGAGTGTGCAGCCAGTCAATACCCTGAAATCCCTGTGCTGCGTCATGACTCAGTTCCTTCTCTTGGCGATCTTTGCCAGGTGCCTTTGGCGATTTTTGTGCAGTGATGGGAGGATGGAGATATCCACAATTCAGAAACAATTTTTTGTTTCACAAGGTTGACGTTTTTCGGTGGTTGATACCAGCCACATGTACAACGATTGGTTGGTAGTGGACCTCCAACCGCATTTGGCCTGCTGGTCCTCTCCATGTTCATCCTTTTTTGGTGATTTGATCCATGAAAGCGGCATTTAGGGTCACCTCCACATGCTCAATGTTTATCATTCATGTTGTGTTTTTACGTATTGAAATCATGTTTCAACGTGCGGCATTGAAAATTCACCATTTGATTTTTTTGCCGATTATTTACACTTGAAATCAAGTAAGACAAGGTCTTGCGTGGCCTAGCCAACAAATGCCTCGGAAATAACCTAAGATGTTTTTTCAAGGAAGTGTCAACATGTGGTAATTGTAAGCAATACATATCAATCAGTTCTGGTTTGAAGTCAATTAAATGCAGTTTCCATATGCATAAATTGAGAGTGTACATAATTACATACATTCATGTTTTTACAAACCGCTGCACATGTTGTAGGTTGGCTGGTGCGTTTTCCTCCTGCGACTCACAAAAAATTCCACCACAGCGCTATAGCAATCGTGTTCCTTGGTTCAGGCACCACAGGTATTTGGTTGTTTGGAGATTTTTGGTGCAGTGTGGGGCATTTTGCCCAAGATGATGAGATACCTTCCTTCAAACCAACATACACCTGGAAAATCAATGGTTGGGATCAATTTTAATTTTGGGAAAACTTATGCTCAGGGGCTATGTTGGTTTCAGGGGGTTGGAATTTTCAAAAATTACATATATAACATATTTGTGCCCGAAGGGTTTCAGGTTTTCCAAAATCAAAGAAAGAGAGAGAGAGAGAGAGAAAAGAGAGAGACAGAGAGCGAGCGTGTATAGTATGAATACCATACTGTTCTTATTTGTTCTTACCTTCTGCTAATTCATATTAATGTATCCCATTTTTCTGTCAATATCAATCCCCGGATTCATTTGGCTAAAAAAAACACGGATCGCTTCAAACCAAATGAAGGAATTAGTCGCTGTGAATTATTTTGGTTCAATCAGTGACCTGACCCCAGGGATCCTCCAAGCATACGATCCAAGAATACCCTGCGTTGACAATCAGTCCAAACAACGTGGGTTTCTCTAAGGAACTCATCGAAGAGGGCGACCGACTTCGTGATGATGTGGAATTTATGACTCGTTTACGTCAAGGAGGGGGAGTGACCAATACGGGGGTTGCAGGGACAGGGCAAAAAAATATGGAAAGTGAAATGGGGAGGAACTTGATTTTACTATGCCTATGCAAGACTCAAGACTTAAGATATGGTTGTAAATTCTACATGGTTCAATCGTCAGTGAATAAACACAGGTAACTTTCCTGATGCAGGCATAGATTAATGATAACATGCATTAACATGCTATATGTCTATGTTGTTTTACAGGATATTTTAAACCCAGCTCTATTTCAAGGAATCTTTAGGGAAGACCCGCCAGCGACAGCCTTTCCAGGCCGTTTGAAGCGCTTGCGTGCCGAGTTGCATCGCCATAACGTCACGGCAGCAGTGATTTTTGATCCTATCAATGTAAGGCGAAAGACGGTGAGAGCTGGGAAGATGTGGTGGCTACAGTAGTCATGGCAGTGAAAAAGGGAAAATTGAAGCACTTTGTGGAACTAGGCCTGTATTTCTTTGTGAAATAGAGTTTGGGGTTGAGTATTGTTGGCCCATTTCCACCATCAGTGGTTGCAAAATATCATACATGGATGGTACATTAATTTATTTTGTATATATTTCCTCATCCACTAAGCCTCAAACAATAACATGTTCCTCTTCAGGATCGGGTCATTATTGTAATCTTCAAGTTTTATTTTACTGGCATCTCAGGACAGAGAGGGTAGTACACTCAAGACCTGTTTCTTTTCTGAGTTTTCCCAGGGAGATTTGGCTGTCATAAACGCTGCCTCATTTTGCAAATCGCAGGTATGCCGTGGACTTTCGCACCTTTGCTGCGTTGGTCTATTGGTCTACTGTTAGTTTATGAGAAGATGGTTGCTACTGTTAGTCTACTGTTAGTCTATGCGAAGATGGTGTAGAGGAAGAATCACATGCTGTTCAGATATCAAATCTCGAGTTTTTTTTTCTTGATGGTGTTAAATTACAACATATTATGTTTCAACCGTCATCTTGTTCAAATGGTGAGCACCATGTTTCCCATTCTTGTGATTCGAAACGGGACCATATTTCATTCTTATATATGACATACCTCCCGTAAGGGATATACATAATACACAACCCTTCCGGACGAAGGGCATGTGGGCAGTTACGGGCTCCCCCAAGTGTGGGCCCGGAATATGTTTATTCGAACCAGAGAATGAAGTCTATATGAACTCTTACAAGGACCATTGATATTTGCCAAATCGATGGTCTAGATTCCAGATGTTCATGAACTCTACATTGAACTCTTACAAGGACCATTGATATTTGCCAAATTGATGGTCTAGATTCCAGATGATTACGTATGTTTCCTTTCGAAATCCCTCAATTCTGCGTTTTGTTCTCACACATTTCTTGAGAAGACAAAAGCCAAATGACCATTCTATCAATTTTCCTTGAATAGTTGTTGTTTTTTTTGGATCCTATTTAGATATACCGATGCATGGCTCAACACATAGCAGAGGACCTCCAACTACTGATACATAAGATCTCACGGAGCTTTCTCAATTGCAATCATGCCAGGGACGTTAACCCCAAGGTGTGATGATACTCCCATTATCATCCATCATCTCAGGCAGTATGATTCCGTTTTATTTGCGCAATCCCACGCAGTACCTGGTTGTGCCTACCAACGAGAGTGCCTGTGAAGAGATGTGTGATGTATTTGTTGGTTAGTGCTTCCGGGGGAGGATATGTAGGGTGGTATAGAGGTTGGGAAGAGATTCTAAAGTCATATGAAGGAAGTATGCAATGCTATGGGGTACAGTATCACTACAATAAGGAAAGTGGCCCATATTGTTGCAATTCTCTTGCTGGATATGCACACATGAAAGTTGGATAAGATATCATATCATTCAGAGCAATACGGGACATCATTAAATTGTTGATGGCATTGGATATATTGAATGTTTGTTTTTCAAACGTTCAATGCATCTACTCTTCATAAAAAGGCAGTATTTGGGATTATTGTGGCAGTATTTTGTGGATCAGCTTTGGCTTTGCAAAAAGCGGAGCTATTTGCAGTGACTGAAATGAAATGGCCCTGGGAAGATGAATTTGGTGGATGTACACGAAAACCGGTTGATGTTTTTCCTTTTTGGAAGAAATTGTTGGTTTCCCTAGTGGGTTTGGGGTCTGTATTTCTCATTCTAGATAGAATTTGTGTTTTGCCATCCAATAAGAAGTATACAGTTTTGGTGGAAGGTATGAAAATAATCATCCAATGTAGCAAAGTCAGCAAACCTAGAGAACCGATTGTCCCTCGACCTTTCTTTAGTCGATTCAGTGCCCGCAAATAAGATGAGAAGGCATTGCATGGTTTTGCAGGTCTTAGCAGCATTAGCACGGTGTGAAGATTGGCATTTTCTTGAAATTGAACTTGCACATCCAAAATCAAGTAGTTCATCACTCTCAAACTATACTTTTTCCGTAACATCACTATCATTTTTGGTCCGTTTTTTTTGCTTCATAGAACCTTCATGGTCAAAACCGGTTGCCCACTTCCTATCCTCCGAGGGAGGAGCTACAACTCCTTCACCCAGGTGCCAAGTCCTTGCTCTTCGCGGGCTCGTTTGGGAGCGATGCCTTGCTGGATGCCTTCAACGGATCTCTGGAATTTCACCCAGCCATAGGTGAGAGTCGCCCTTGGAAAGGGGGAAACGGTAGGTTTTTTTTCTCAGGCGTTTGCAAACAAAGGTACGACAGGTCATTGATAAGTTATACGTTATAGTAGGATGATAATCCAGGTATGTAGCATGAGTAATACCTATAGTTTCCGTTGTTTCAAAGGAAAGGTTGGTAGTCGCATACCCCCCTATTGATCAACAAAAACAGATAAAGGGCAACCATAGGTTTTTGATGTTTGAGCCCCACGTCGAATACCATGGTCATCCTTCCACGTGAAAATAAGAAGCACTCAAGAAACAACTTCCCTCAAACGAACCCAAAACTCTGGTTCACCATGCCATATTTCTATCGGATGGCGACCCCAAACACCTGCACCACCTCTACAGTTTCTATGGCCAGGTGCTACCATGGCATCAGCGGGCCCACGTGAGGATGAAAAAATCGATGATTGGGTGAATCAAATGGATACCATTCTCGGTAACTTGGGCCAAGTGGTTCAAATTGCTTCAAGCGGGTTGTTCCAATGTCACCATGCGTTTTTTTTTGGATGAGTTTGTTTGCAGACAGTTTTACAGGTTGGTTGAAGTCTTTGGTGTGCATAAGTGCTTTGACAGACAACTGTTGTTGTTTTATAAGTTTCGATCATGTCAAATGTGTATTGAGTGCTTGTACATTTTTCTATGTTGGATCATGACCTAAAATGATTTGAGGTCATGGAAAAGGATATATGGAGGGTCAAAAGTTCCACAAAAGACTGCAAAACTCTCCAATAGATCCCTAAAAGATAGCCTCCACCATCAAGCAACAGTTCAGTAGGGTTGAAAGAAACGGTTGCAAGGTGTTTTTGGATGAATCCAAGGGCATTTCAAAGGCCTGTGGTGAAATTAGAGGACCCACAATGGACCACTAAGGTCCCTTGGCAGCGAACAGCCCCTTCGGCAAGCGTATTGCCGTGGAACGCTTCCAAGAAAGGTGCCTTCTCAGCTGCAGCAGCTGGGAACGGGAGGTCATTTCAGGTCATGTCTCCCCATATTAAAAATGGTGTTTCACGGTTGGGTCATGTTTGTTGGGTCGTTTTTGTTGGTTGCTATTGTTGTGTTTAATGTGGCATGTGAATTCATGGGGGGAAACGGGAAAGCACAATCGGATTTGATATGTTTTGTGTATGAGTGGTTTATCCTTGGTAGTTGTTGATTGTAAATCTTGGAAGTGGACCCCATGCTAAATGACAACAGTCTTAACTGGAAGTCACCTTAGAATGAATGGCATTCTTTGCGTTTTTATATATTTTCGTTGCATTTGATTGATGTGTCATTTTGCGTCTTTGATTTTGAGTCATCTTTGATTTTGTCTTATTTGATTTCATACTGCAAAATTTCAAGTTAAACCATATGACTCCATGACTTATTCTGACCAAGATGTGTCATGAGATGTATGGGTTCCTGCCCAGGGCAGTCCGTGGTCTGCGAGAAAGAGGCGGGGTCAAAGTTCCCAACTCAAACTGTATAACACTGGGTATGGTGATCACACTGGCCAGTCATCATTATTCATATGACACCATGACGTTTCTTTTTGGACATTGGACAATGTCTTGTTGGGGGAATCTTCACAACAAATTTCACAAAAATGACCCTCCCCAAAAACTGACAAAGCCAACGCCCCTGCAAATAGGCAAAATCCAAAAAGTAAAGTTAATTCGTCTCCCAAACATCCATCCATTTTTTCAGGGATAAACTCGCTGTGTAGTTTCAGGGAGGGTACCGTTCCCATGGTGTGAGTTGTTGCAAGCCGCCAACTGCCGACCTCTCCAGGCTACGATCTGATTGATGCTCAGATTCCTATCGAATACGTTTCTCGTTTGGCAAGGAGAATCAACTTGTGTCAGGTCGGTCCTGATGAAACTCACCATGAGTTTCACCATGGGTTTTCCAACACGAAATCGATTGATGTTTGCAAAAGAATAGGTTTCATAAGTCATGCAACTTGATTAAGTACTGTAGCATTATTGCAGACCTAATGAAATTGTCAGAAGTGCTGTCAATGTACAGGCAGTTATTGATGTTAGACATTGTGATATGGGAGCTTTCCTTAAACATATGCAATTGTTCGAATCTTTCACCACCAACCCCCTCTAAAGACCTATTCCAGTAGTGGAGTTCAAGACCACCTTGATGTGTAAGTGAATCAAGGAATTAGGAATACAGGATTTGGTAGTGCCCTTTTCGCTTTATTACTTGGGATTGTACATCTATTTGGCATTGAGATGCTTGATCTTTACATAGGCAATCTATGGCGGACTCCACACATAGATTGTGATTGTTCCATGGGTTTGAATGCTTAGTGACTCTCACTCCAAATACCGTCACAAATAGCGGAGTACAAACCCCAACATGTCTTCACGTAGGGAGACGTATTCATGTATCTACAAAGTAGTTCAACATAAATTTAAATCAGATTCATATTCATGGGGCAATCATCATGGACAATCTTCCAGCTTTACAGAGTTTTTGGGAATCAGAAGTTCATCCTTTTAGTACTTGCTCCATATTCATTTATTTACCCTTTCTGTAAGTAACAAAGGCACTTGAAACAACCACAGCATCTTATTAGGCATGTGATCTTCAAACATCTTCAATCACCAATTTGTTAGATCCTTTATTGTTAGTTTTACGGAGGGTTAGATCATGGTAGATTTCTTGGATCTCTGTGACAACTTCAGCCAGTGAATCACCAGGCGCGGAGTTTGAAGACAGATGAAGAGATTGTGGCCATTCGCTATGGGATCAAAGTGGTGGAAGAGCACTTTGGCACATGACCGAAGATGTGTAGAGGGATTTCCCGTGAAGTCACTGAGGTTAAATGGATGTGATTATAAATATACCCCACTTTTTCTAGTTGGTGGTTTTAAATATGTTTTATTGTCACCTCTATTTGGGGAAGATTCCCATTTTGACTACTGTAATATTTTTCAAATGGGTTGGTTCAACCACCAACTAGCTTTCCAAGGTATGATTCCCGGACTCATCTCGGATATCACCAACACTACAATGATTTCGGAAGGAACTTCATGTGGTTTCCTTCCATCAGGATTCCATTTGCAAGATGTGTGCTTGAGATAGTACGTACCACAAGTGCTTATGAATGTTTCATTGCAATCAATGGTTCTTTTATTTTAACTGGGTCCTGTTGATTTTGAGAGGTTTCTAGCTCCTTTCCTCTTATCCAAACGGTAGGTTGAATGTCAAGAAATCTCTGCCGTTTTATCAGCGTGTTAGTCAAGGTTTTGCGCGGTACCTGTTGGGAACCCTGAGTATTGCGAAATACGGCAAGTAGAAAGTATAGAAAGTGCATTGTACATACTATATGCAGTAGGTGGATTCAAATACTTTCATGCTTAACCCCTGCCTGGGGGAATGATCCAGTTTGACTATATGTACAACCACCATCATCCAGACTTCGGGGCACACAAATCATGAACACTTCCTTTGCCTTGTGCTTGTGAGCTTCGAATTTAGGCCAGGAAATGGAAAGCCCTTGGAGATAACAGCGATGATTCACCTTTCAGTGCCAGTTAATGACGCAACAAATGATCCAACAATACCATCCCGTGAACTAACATATCCCATCCAAAGGCAGTTTGGTAAGATGAGTTTTCATTTCCCATGAAAGATGGGATATGTTGTTTTTTTTTGGAGGGTACCCACTTCCAGTTCCAATATAGGTCGTATTTAACCTTGCATGCAGATAAGATCTCCTTACCCCCCTCAAGTGTTTCAGTAGCCCACCAGTTGATATCATGGCCCCTGGCTTCGCCCAGGGGTGTGCACCGGTTGCGTGATGCATTGTCCGAGCCGGAGGTGAACATCACCGAGAATGAGGTTGCTCAGGGGAGAAGTGGTGGAATGGAAGCCAACGGGCCTTGTCTATTGGTGTGTAGGTTGTATGTAAAAAAATGTTGAAATCAATGTACCTACCGGCTTTATTAGCGAAACATAGTGAAACCTAATGTTCAATTCTATATATCATTTATGTGGTGGTTGCAATATTCAGTACTCCTACTTGGGGAAGATGGCCAATTTGACTATACAGTGTATATATTCAAGCGGGTTGAAACCGCTGCCTAGTTGTATTTTTGCGATTGTGGTCCACATATGTATGCTATAAAATGCTTTTATTGGTGATAAGATTGATTTTTAAATGTTCAGTGTTCGATCTGGTTTTCAGTTTTGCTTGATGATGTTTCTTAAATTCCTATTTCACGTAGACATGTTATTCTTTTTGCATCGCTTTTAATGCAGCATCTTCAAAGTCCTTTTGACTTCAAAACTGTTTTTCTAGATTGTGTTTCCTTCTTTTCTGTCAAAACCATGGGTTCTGATGAATTGTTTGATTGGCCATTTAATACATATGATACATTCTAGTGCCTAGATCCATTCCCGAGTTATTTAGAATATTTACCTATGTGTGGACTACGCGGTGTCCCCGTCAATGCAATGATATCGGGCTTGAGCGTCAAAGACTGGCAAATTTCTGTCCCCAAAGCTGGGATTTTCACCGCCAAGCAGTTTGGATGTGACCTTCCAAACTTCCAAACGTCAGGTTTGGAGCATTTTGCATTCGACAGAGACTCGGTAAAAAACCAATGAAAAGATGTTGATTGAAGATGCCCAGCACTGGACATGAAGCAGTTTCTGTTTTTTTGGGTTTTTGGGACAAACTTTCGGAACCTTTCCGGAACAAAAGAAGATCAACAAAAAAAGTGCCCAAATCATGGGCCTATAAGTACTCTTGCAACAAGATGCACATGGCCTATAAGGTTGAAAGATATCGACTCTCTTCCAAACTGCAAGCGCACAGCAAAAGGATCCAAAAGGATAAGTACAGTAGAAGTAGCAAAGGCTCAAATGACAATTCATGACAGAATGATGGTTAGAAGATGCACTTTGTATTGATGTGATGAGTTTTGGGATCTTGTGGGTGTGTAAGGCTTGACATTCCATGCTGGAATGAACCTCATCATCATCGTGTTTTTCTTATGTCAGATTACATGCATGTACACCCGCCTAAAACTAACACGGAACCCAAAGATTCGTGATTATTGTATCTAGATGTTTCTCCTCTTCCCAGCGGGTATTTTCAGGTTCCATCTTGGTTTTCCGGGGGTTGTATATGTGTCTAAAAATCATTGTTAATTTGTAGCTGCCAGGGGCTTTCCCCGTTAAGGTCATTGCTTGTGATGGCGAATATGTCGAGACGCGGCTAATGAACTCTGGACCAAAGACAAATCCATGGATGCAGGACACTGTGGCTTTCGCTTAGGGATGGCATGGGTCCAAGTCACTTAATGGCAGATATTGATCAATGAAAAGTCAGTCAGTCCTTCACTCATGCATTCAGTCAGTCAGTCAGTCAGTCATTCTTTCATTCACTCTTTCATTCATCCATTCATTCATTCATCCATTCATTCATAAATTCATCCATTCATTCATTCTTTCATTCATCCATTGAACAAATCATTGTTTGATTCACTCATGCACTTGTGAGAATATAAGAGAAATGAATTATTTTGTGTCCTCATCGTCACAAAATCCATTAAGCAAGCCATAACGTGCCAAATCCATCCAAATCCCTCAGGAGAGTGGCACACGCAAAATCAACATGGGAGAGACTGTCCAATTGGATACTGATGTGGTTGGACCCTTTGGCCACTTGTCCGAGAAAAAAATCCGATATGGAAAAGCAATGGCAACGTGGAGTGATTGAATGGGATTGACTCGTGAGTTTGGACATCGTGTTCCTTGAATGTCCTTTAATTGTTCAAAAGTCAGTTTGGCACCTTTTTCAAGTCAAGAGAAAACTTATTTTCCAACGTTTTAGGATGTTTCAGGTTTTCATCCATGCATTTCCGGGGAGAATCTTATGATGACCGAGTTGGATGTTGACCAAGTTGCCTGTGCGCCACGGTCTCTTCGATAGATTCAGCTTGACTGGGTGAATTGTGATGGCATCAGGTCATGTCTCTCCAAAATATCAGAGTAATACGTGTATATAAGTTGCAAAGATCACATTTAGCTATAGATTCATTATAGCATGCAGCATGCGAATATATACATTGTACGTGTCTTTACTTACGCATATATTATAACATAGTAAACACAGAAACCCTCATCAATATCCCCTGAAGTCAGGTTGAGGTGACACTAAAAAACTAACCAAACAAAAACACACATTGCAAACGCGAGGTTATTATGTAGACTTCTCGCGAACCTTTACTGCTGGTTATGGAATGCCCGGTTTTGAAGCGACGGAGAAGCAGAAGAAACACTACAAATTGGCGCTGGAGATAGGGGGGTAAGTGGAGAAGTGAGGGTGGATGGATCTACTAGTGATGAGTTTCAGAAGCATAGTAACGATGTTCCAAGCAAACATAGAGTAGCAGCTGTTTGGAAAAGTACATCTATTTTGAATAGCCTGTTGCAGACAATAGCAAGTTCAACATCACTTCACCCTGGAAAGGTACTGCAGGCACTGGATGGACCCTCAAAATGATAATGTTTGATACTTGTATTTTGTACTGGTCTTCGCAGGGAAGAACCCAATCATCATTGACACAAGAGGATGCTGTCATGACTGTCATTGACGGATTCTTCCTTAAGGTTTGTTCAGCCAGTATTTTGCCATAAGAAAATCAAAAGTTTCGACTCGGGACAACATTCGCCAGTCATTAATCCAAGCACATCCAATGCCAAAGCGTCAGGAGATGGTTAAGCACAATATGGCGCTTCTGGTCCCTGGCGCATCCTTTGAAAATGTGACCTTTAATGTTGCTGGGACAGAAGTTGCCAGTAGGGGATTTCCCCTGACACAGGAAGCTGAGATCCATGTTTTATTGGTGCAGCATATGTAGTTCCCCCGAAAAAAATTGCAGGTTTGCCAGATGATGTTCTGTACTGCCAGCAAGAGTACTAGTACACATGACATGTAGACACTGAAATATTCCAACATCGCAATACAAGTATGGTCCGACTATGTCCAACTTACCAAGTAGACTGCCTCACCATAAGTGCTTTGTTCCATTGAACGAACTGGGCCGGGGGGAAATCTGAGGCGTGGCCCATTCCGGAAGAGTTTCAAGCACACAAATACCATGTGCAAACTCATGGGACAGGGATGACTGGTCTCTTGGATGCAGTTTTTCCCAGACATATGTCGATGATTTGTTGATAGAAAGTGGCTTTGAGTGGAAGTTCTGGACAAGACATTAGAAAAAGGTTGCGGTTTCAGGTGACTTGTTGCAACAAGAGACATGTGTTGTGTATTGTTTTGTTGATTTTTGTTCATTCATTTATTTGACAAGGACATGATTTTATTTGGCCATTCTTGGGTCGATGTTTTTTTCTCGAACGGCACCACCGCCTCAGGAGAGTATCCCTACATTTTCCATCCCTCCGATTGGGCATCACATGGCTTCTTGCCTGCATCTATCACGACATTTGTGCATTGAGATTTGTAAATAGGTGTTGGCTTAGATATGTGAATGCAGTATTATTGATCCGAGTTCAAAAACAATGCCGTGTATATGTGTATTGTATGTGTTTAGAAATATGTTGGTGGTTTCAAACATGCATGTTCATTTTCACACCTCCTTTTGCGGGTGGGCAGGTTTTTTTTGTTTTTTGCTTGGCTCATTCACCATTTGTTTTTTCTAAAACCACTCACTTCCAAAATCAGAAGCACTTGAGCCTCATATGATCTACATCCAAATGGGTGGGAAAGGTGGTAATGATTTCCAAGCTGGTGTTAGTTGACCAAACAGACTCCAAACCAGCGCATTGGCCATTGACTTCAAACACATGTTGCATATCTTTTGATTGGTTCTAAATCATTTCTTTGAAGAAAAAATGCTGCTTCACAAAACCATTTGAACTCTGGATTTGTTGTTTGCATAGTACAGTTTTTAGGTCTCATGGCAGCTCCTAATGTTTTTGGCATATACCTTTCTTCCTTCTCGGTTGTTTTAATGTCAGCCACCCTCTTCCATTTTCCTGCCATTGACAAACCGCCATATTCAGGTTATGATGGCCTTGTGAAGGAAGGTATGTAGCTTGGCTCACGTGGGAGAGAACGTAAGACATATAACCAAAAATTGCATCCTCAAGGGGTTGATGGTATAAGGTATGGATGTTATTTTCATGCTTACGTTTCATTGTTAGTGTTTTCGGGAGCGTTGTGCAGGTTGGTTGGAGCTTTTTTTTGGGGCTATATCTAAAAGACATGCCAAAAAGACATCTCGGCGAAGATAAACAAACAGCACTATGCTTGGTTTTCCACGTGCAAGTAAAGGTACTAGTTCTACAACTTTTGAAGAGCAGTGGACTAATGCTGCAAACAGAAATAGATTCCACTTCATTGGATCACCAAGCATTCCTTGGGGCTTGGCCAGTGTCCTTGGGGCTCGGCCAGTGAATCCCTAAGATAAGACTGGAACATTTTTATGACAATTGAACATGATCTGACAGCAATGAAAGAGACGATTCCGGTTTCAAATCTAATCATGTTCTTGATTTTAGGGGGCTATCCAAAAAAGACTCATTCCACCACAGGAACTGCATTGCTACATTTAAATCATCCCCTTTCCTTCATCTGCAAGATTGAGCGCATGGCCTTTTGGTACCTACACTGACCATAGGTGATCGCAGGGGCAAATAGAAGGTCTTCTTGGGGTCGCTATTCCTAATGGTCGCCTGAAAATCATGAACTGCATCTATAACAAGATTCAACTCCAGTTGATTCCGAACTCAACCAGCTAACACATGATTATTTTTTTCAGGTTGAATCAACTTTACAGCCATACTTCCACATTTCCTCCCCAAAAAGAAACACCAAAAAAGACTTACCAAAAAAAACGTTGTCAAAAAACATCATCACCCGCGCTGCCAACGCAGCTTTTCAGGACACTCAGCGTGGAGGCGTTTATTGGTTCAGATCAAGGTGGCGAAGGAGTGAAGTGATTTGGACCTTAAAAAACATTGCTAGGCTGTGATATTGGGGGAGCTAAGCAGCTAAGGAGCTAGGGGTGATCTATTTCCCTACTAATTTGGGAGCGATTTAGAGCCCCAGAATCTTCCAAATCACAGGGTAGATTGGGATGATGTGTATGGTGATATTTGATGGGGTTGAGGTCACAGGTTACCCCAACAAAATTGGCGGTGGTTGTTGATTATATTTGGAAAATTTCAGCATTTCAACCCCTTAAAAAAATTGTTAGGGTTTGGGTGTATGTTGGTGAAATGTTCAATTGTCAAAGGCACCAACAGAGTGTCATCATTGTTTTGGGAACAGGCTTTTACACCAACTTGAAGATGATTCCATGATTTGGCGGTTACAGCGCCAGTGCGCAACATTTTATATTGAACCCTGCGTTGGATATAGACGATCTTTGAAGATGTCTCACACTAAACTTTTTTGGTGAAACCTGACATCCATGATTCCTACCTGGTGTTTGTTTGGAACGACATTTTTGGGGGTATGTTGAAATCCCCTAACCAAATATCAGAGAGAGGATTCGAGGAGGGTTTCCAAAAAAGCCCTGCCTTCGCTTCCAAGGTTTTCGTGGATTCTTTAAGTGGACCTCAGGAATTGAGTAAGTCTTCGTGTTAGTTGATGTATGTGGATGTCTACATTCTAGATTCTAGATACTTCTATATAATATAGATATAAAGTATCTTAATTGATGTATGTATTGTATGTATATTATAAGTTTGAACTTGTAAATTTTAATTGATATATGTCGGAGCATGCCTAAACCCTGTAACACTGGTATTTTTTCAAATTTTGTGAAGGGAAACCTATGAACCTTCATTATCCATCATTATCCACCTGTTAGGCAGGGCCAAAGACACATTCTCAAAAATCCTATTGCCCTTCACTTGCATCCATCAAATTGCTTGAGGTTTGAACAACATGGCGTCATCACAAAGGCCATGATGAAACCAATGGAACGGGAGGGGATAGTTGGTTGGAAGGATCACCCTTAAAGGCCTAGGGAAATTATAGTTGCAGAGATACCCTGGAAAACACGACATGTTGACCAAGCCTGAAACAAGATGAGTTGGCCATGCCACATTTTAGCATGAAGTTGTAGTAGCAACATGTAGAAAAACTGGAGAGACGAAAACGCTCACGGAAGACTGGACCCGACGGCCAAGGATTTTGCCCTGAAAAAAACGGCCTGATGATCTCAAGGTTTAGCAAATTCATCTTTTTTTTCTTGTTTTTTTAACCCTTTTGACCAAGAGCTGCCACACAGATTTCTGATGAATCCATTTTATTTTGCAACAATAAGATGGATTGAGAAGATTTGCATAGGAGAAGGCTGCAAAACCCAAGCGGAAAGGCATGAGTGATGCTTGTCATTATTGAATAAATTGGATTCAAAATCCATCAACTTCACCAAATGGATATTGGTGCCAAGGTTCTTAAGGTTTAGGGGAAGAACTCCGAACGTTTTTCTTTTTTCTCGGATTACTTTCCCTAAAATTAACAGCAAAAGCTCTGAACATTGGCTATATAAGGACCACGGATCATCTTCTTTTGCCATCATGTTTCAGATTTTTTTGTTTGCTCGCTGTTTGTTTCAAGGAGTGTAAATAACTGTGAATGCACTGCTCCAGGTTTGTCTGCAGGCAAGTGATTGATGTGCCGGTGACCAGCCATTTGGCACAGGCACGTGGTGATAGGAAAAAGGGGCCGCGTCTTCGCATGGTGCATTTGAGCTTTTGACTGGCAGCGGAGCTTCTGGTCATCGATCCAGGTCTTTTGGGTGGAGCAATCAGTGCTGTGGGTGGTTGGATCCCTTGGGTGGCTTGAGCCAAGGTGATCACCACGTGCCTTGCAATGAGCAGCTACTATCAAGCAGCTTGGGATATCTTTGCGGTGGATGGTTTTGAATCAGAAGAGCTTGGAGATCATCAGGGGCAGGGCCGTGATGGTTGGGCGAGCTCTATGGGTGATTCGGTGAGAGGTTCACCGGAAGGATCAAGCTGGCGGGTTTCTCCGCCGAGAAACTATGGTGGCTGGGCACAGGGTGCCGAGAATTTTGAGATCGCTTCCGACGCTTCGGAACGGTCATGGTGGAGGAGCGATTCCTGGTCATGGCGTTCGTGGGAGGATTCATCAGGAGATGGCAGCAATGAGAATTGGGTCTATGTGTCCCGCAGAGATCGCGGTGCAGATTGGAGAAGCGACCCTTGGCATAGGTGGCACGCTGGCGAGATGGCTTCGTGGCGCGAGGGACAAGGGCATCGTGGGGGACAATCTGACCAAGATGATGCGGGACTATCTGAACGTGATGGCGCTGGCATGGATCCTGATGATCTTCCCAGAGGTGAGTTGCCTACTGGGAGAGTGGCTTCCGTACATGACAAGGCGGACAAGGATGAGGAGAAGAAAAACTCCGGAAAAATCACCAGCTCTTACCCCCCTGTTTTCCGTGCGAAACAGGGGGAGAACTACAAGGACTGGAAGAGAGCCGTGAAGTTCTGGATGAAAGGAGAAGGTACCCATCTCCCCACCGCCTTGGTGGGACCCAGAGTGATGGTTCAACTACGAGATCGAGCTGCTCAACTAGTGAAGCATTTGGAACCCGAGGATGTAGATGGCAAGGAGGGTCTGCAGTTGATCTTCGATACGTTGGAGGCCAGTCCGTTGCTGAAGCAGAGTGAGAAGCATAGGGTGGATTGGCACAGGCGACGTTTGTTGTCTTTGAATCGGTTGCCGGGTGAGAGCTTAGAGAGCTACATCACAAGAGCCAGTTTGTACCGCAACCAACTACAAGGGCTCGATGCTTCGCTATCTATGGGAGAAAGGTTCTATGTCGGCCATCTTTTGGATCATGCCCGACTGACCCGGCGTGATAAGGCTATGATCAAGACACATGCCGGAGCTGAATCAGAAGCTACAATCACTGCAGCGATGGTGGAGCTCTCTGGAGAATTGGAAGGCGAGTCCGGCTTTCCAATTGGTCAGGCTGAACCTCAACTTGGAGGAGCACAAGGAGAAGAACATCTGGTGCAACGTGGTCTTTTGGGAGGTCGCTTTGGGAAGTCTAAGGCGGCATTGGTGGCAGAGTTGGTCGAGGATGACACCTTCAGCATGTCCCCGTTGGACCCTATCCCTGAGGCAGATAATGGAGCTGGAGGTGATGAGAGCTTTGAAGAGACCGATTTGCCCTCGGATGTCCTTCATGCAGAACATGAGGCTTTGGCTTTGCAGTTCAAGGCCAAGCAGAAGATGGCAGAGGCTAGAAAGATGCGCAGCTTCTTCAAGAAGGACAACAACAGTTCTCGCCGTCCCAAAGAAGATCAGATGAAGGAAAAGCCATGTTTTGCCTGTGGTGAGTTTGGCCACTGGATTCGTGAATGCCCCAAAGTAAAGGCTGCGATGGCAAGTGGCAATCAAGTTCTTGTGGCTGGAGCTGTGGACAAGCAAGCAGACCAGTCTCGAGAATGGGATCTTTTAGCTTCCTTGTGCCAACGCGCACCGACTGATGAGCGGTCCGCATCGGAGGTATACATGGTCGGCGTGAGGGCTGGGGCTATGGCAAGTGACAACACCCATGCAACCTGTTTACCCCATGATACTTTTTGGAGTATGAGGGAATTGTCCAGGGCAGTCATTTTGGATTTGGGGTGCATGCGCAATGTGGCGGGTTTGCAATGGGCCAATGATATAGTTATGAATTGGAGGCAAGAAGGTAGATGGTTTCGAATAATTGAGGAGAATGAGATATTCAAGTTTGGTGATGGTAACACCCTGGAGAGCAAGTATCGTCTTCAATTTGAAGCTACATTCGGGGCAAAGAGAGTTCTATTGGCCTTCAGTGTGGTTCCGGGTTCATGTCCTCCACTGCTTTCAAAGAAGTCGCATAGCTTGCTCGGTGTCGTGATTGACTGTGTGAATGATACTTTGTCATCCAAGAAGTTGGGTATCAAAGCATATGGTCTATCTACAACAGAGGGTGGACATTACATGATGAAGGTGAATGAATTTCAGCATGTAGCCACGGACCATGAGCCATTGAATTTGCAGATGGATGTCAATGACGAAGTTGGTCTCATTCTTGACAATGCGGGCAGTGTTGCTCAAGAGGCATTCAACACCCAATCGTCTTCCTTCCCTGACGTGCTGCTGCATGGAGGCGAGCCCACCGAATCCTCCTCAATGCCGGATCTGCAACAAGTTGGGGCATCGCACCAGAGACTGCCCGGAAGCATCGCAGGACGAGGACTTTGTGAGAATCAGCACGGACTCCATGGAGAAGCTTCGGGAGCAAGAGATCCGAGAAGAAGACACCAGGATGACTGCGAGAAAGGAGGCACCCAAGAACATGGAAGTGAGTCCGCCAGCGAGTGCATCTCTCGACAAGCCCAACATGGTGAGTCGCAGGAAGGCTCCCAGAGGATTGGTGGAGGAGCCTCCTCCATTGCCGCTGACTCCAACTTCACAGGACAAGCCGATGGAATTTTCTATGGTAGCTGTGGAGGGCCTGACACCAGACGAGATTGCCATGATTGGAAAGAGGAGGGAGAAGCTGGCCAAGTCAAAGGCCAAGAGACAGGAGACTGCAGCCTTGACAGG
Source organism: Breviolum minutum Mf 1.05b.01 (assembly GCA_000507305.1). Taxonomy (NCBI): domain Eukaryota; class Dinophyceae; order Suessiales; family Symbiodiniaceae; genus Breviolum; species Breviolum minutum. Next base: position 7,666 of record DF240954.1, on the reverse strand, counting down.
GGTCAGGGCGGACTATCCGTCCTTGGGCAATGCATGGAGCAACGACTTGGTGATGAACATCATGAGGAGCGTGCAGAGTCGCCTTCTAGCTCTACAGTGGAAGAAGGTGGTATGGCAGATGCGTGTGAAAAAGGCAGTGGAGATCGAGGGCCAGGGCAAGCTGAGATGGAAGCGCAATCCCCGCTGGATCAGCCTGATGATTGGAACCGAGGTGGCAACATTGTGGGGCCACTTTGGAGCAATGAGGCAGAAGATGAGGGCGCCGGATGTGGTGCCTCGGTGCTGAAGATGGAAAGGCCGCAACGGGGCCTTCAGCAGCGCTTCAAGGAGAGCATCAATGGATTGCGGCAGGTCTTTGCGGCAGTGCACCAAGTTTGTCAACAAGAAGGTCAATGGATGGGTTTGGAGATTTTTGCCGGCTGCTGCAGGTTCACTCAAGTGGCAGCATCCCGAGAAGGCTGGTGTGTTCTTCCTCCAGTGGACTTGCAGCTGGGCCAGGATCTATGTGAGAAAGCGGTGCAGGAGGAAGTTCTCTCTTGCATCCAGAAGTATGAGCCGGATCTGATCACCCTCAGTCCGAGGTGCGGACCTTGGAGTCAATTCCAGAGGTTGAACAAGAATCCGGAGAAGGTCATGATGGAGCGCGAGAAGGACATTCCTTTGTGGCGCTTTGGAAGGAGAGTGTGGGATCTGCAGAATGCAGGTCAGAGGTTGGTGCTCACCGAGAACCCGTGGCAGTCTGAGGCCTTGAAGCTGAACTTCATGGAGGCTCGTCCGAACCTATGGAGGGCGAAAGTGTGTCAATGTGCTTTTGGCCTTAGAGATGTAGTCAATGGTAAGCCTCACCAAAAGATGACGGCATTGGATGTGAACAGTGAAGCCATGAAGGACTACCTGGAGGAGTGTGGGGTTTGTCGACATGAACCTCACGAACATCAACCTATTGAGGGCAGTGTTCATTTTGAAGGCCGAAGTTGGAGAAGATCTGAACTGGCGGCTAGATGGACCCGCGAGATGTGCGTGAAGATTTTGGAGGCTGCCGAGTTTGCGATGACCCAGATGGATGATGGGATGATGCCTCGGAAGTTGGCCGAGGCAAGATGGGAAGGCACTCAGCATTATGCACTTCCTGTTGAGCAACTACAAGTTCCAGAGGCAGAAGTGAGGAAGCAGCTGGAGAAGGTGGATTGGCGAGGTGGACGCTATGACTATGTCTACTTCGAAGGAGTGGCTAGGCAAGCTCCCTATCGAGTTCGTCAAGCATTGGCTCATCTACATGTGGCTTTGGGGCATCCTTCGTTGGACAGACTGCAGAGGATGCTGCTGGTGAGTGGGGCCAACAACATTGTCCTCAATGCGGCGAAGGGCTTGAAATGCCAGATCTGTGAAGCTGTCCGTCCTCCAGGTGCAGAACCTAAGGCTTCAGCAGAAAGAGTGACCCGTTTTGGAGACAAGGTTTTGGCTGACTCTTTCTATGTTTGGGACCTGGATGACAAGCGGTTCAACGTGACCCACATGATCGACAGCCTCACGGAGTACCACATTGGGGTGGCCAGTGATCAGCCAAACTCTGCCACATCGGCAGAACTTTTGCAGGCTCGTTGGTGTGCGGTGTTTGGACCGCCTCAGCTCTTTCAGACAGACGGTGGAAAGGAGTTTGAGGATGTGGTGGAGAGAATCACAAGGATGCTGGACTTCAGACATGAGGTCATACCCCCGTCAGCAAAGTGGCGCCAAGGACAAGTAGAAAGACATGGTGCCATTGTCAAACTGATGCTGATGAGGGTCATTCATGCTCAGCAGATTCGAGGCTTGGATGTGCTGAAGCTGGCAACTACAGCCTGTTTTGCAGCGAAGAACCGACTCAGCAACAAGTTGGGAATGACTCCACTGCAGGCGGTGACTGGTCGCAACACTACACTACCACACTCGGTGATGGAGCAGCTGGGCAGTGGTCATGTGCGGTTCGCAATCAATGAGCAGTTGGATGAGAAGGATTCCCTTCGAAGAGCTGAGCGGATCAGGGCTGCTGCCGTGGACTCCTTTCATTGGATTGATTCCAATGAAGTTCTTCGTCGAGCTCTACATGCAAGATCTCGGCCTCCGAAATTGGAGCTCATTCAGGAGGGCACGACAGTCTATGTGCATTCCCCGCCACCACATCGCAGAGGACAAGCACGTCGACTACAAGATCACAGCAGTTGGGATGGTCCAGGCCTGGTGGTTTGTGTGGAGAGGCACAGAGATGTGCCCAATAGAGTGTGGGTGAGGATCAGATCCAAGGTCCGTAGCTATCCCTTGGAAAAGATCAGGCTGGCCACGCCTGATGAGATGCTGGGTTCAAACTACATCGTGCAGATGTTGGATGAGATGTCCCAGGAAATCAAGGATGGCAAGCTGATGATTGAAGCTGGAGAAAGAAAGGCGGCAGTGTCACGTGTGCGAGAAGAGAGGCCGACTGATGAGGAAGCTGCTGAGCAGACATTGCAGCAGTTGGATGAATCAAGCAGAAAGGAGATGAACAAGAGGGCCAAGAGGTTGGAGATTCTCAATGATGTGCCGGAAGGCATCCGGCAACAGCAGCAGGCTACTTCGTCAGCAGCTTCGTCTATGAGCACCCCAGAGTCCAAGGGCCTTACTATGTCGTCTACTTCAACATCAGAGGCGGCAATCCGGAGAAAAGTGCAGCAAGATAGAAAGAGAACCCAGGCCGAACAAGGTGAAGTTCCCAATCCAATGGAAGAAGAAGAAGAATGCGATCCTTGTTCAGATGAGGAGATGTCGGGAGCGGACCCTTCCAGAAGGACAGTGGATGAGAAGCGTGACTTCTTCCAGCAGGCCATTGACAACAAGATGGGCAAGCACTCGAAGATGGGAGAGGCTCACCTTCGAGGCAAATTGGAGAAGTCAGTGAAGAAAATGAGGCATATCAAGAGTGTCATTCAGAAGGGCAGAGCGGCAACCCAGAGGATGGCAAGAACAAGAAGACATGAAGATCAATCGTCGAACATCATGGTGATGTTTGCTGAGACGGAAGAGGAGGCTCAGCACTTTGAGGAGGCATGGCTTGATGCCTACAGAGAACAACAAGAGCATGATGCTCTTTGGTCCAGCATGGCGTTGCAGGAGACCTTTGCGGCGGAGCTGGACGCTATCAAGGTGGCGAAGGTGGCGCAACATGAAGCAGATGTCCAAGGTGCCAAGTTGGTGACGGGCAAGGCTCGCCTGGAATACAACTGGGGGCAGCTGAGTCCAGAATGGAAGACGGCCTACANTGTTCGTGGCTCACCATCGAGATGGCCGTCTTCGAGCGGTAGCCTGCATCCATGTGGATGACACTCGCTACTGTGGAGATGAGACAAGTCAGGAACTGTGGAATCAAGTTCATGCAGCTCTCAACTTTGGTGACTATCGCAAGGCTACGGATGGATGGGTGAAGTTCTGTGGCCGGTGGGAGAAGCAGAATGCCGAGACCTTTGAGTTTGAGTACTGCATGGACAACTATGCGGTGAACTTGGAGAAGATGAAGTATGAAGAGAATGATGGTGAGCTCACCGCCCAGGAGAAGAAGCAGATGGCCTCGGTGATTGGCCAACTGAATTGGATGGCCCGCCAGGGTCGCTATGACCTATGCTATGGAGTTTCTCATGTTCAGCAACTCATGGCTAGAGGAGAGCGAGCTTCGATTGAGTGGCTGAACAAATTGGTACACAGGGCCAAGCAAAGCACCATCCAGAAGATCTCTCGACTTGAAGGAGAATGGGATGACTTGATGGTGCTGTCGGCAAGTGATGCCGCCTTTGGAGCTCAGCCTGGTGGCTATAGCCAGGGAGGATTGGTCATCGCCATTGCTGAGAAGAAGATCCTGACTGGAGAGGGCAAGCTGAACATAGTGGAAGCTTGCAGCATGAAGATTCAGCGAGTTGTTCGCTGTTCTATGTCAGCAGAGATCTCAATGGCGGCAACGGCTTTTGAGCATGGTGACTTTGTCCGAGCAGCATGGAGCGAGCTCATTTTTCGGGACTTCAACATCGCTTCGTGGAAGATGTGGTCGAGCAGATGGCCACACTACCTTGTCATTGATGCGAAGACTGGCTATGATGTGCTGAACAATGACAGTCAGACCAGTGACAGAAAGATTCAAATTGACTTGGCTGTGTTGAAGCAGGCTCTGGTGGAAGGCGATTCGAACTTTGTGCGGTGGGTGCCTGGAAGGCATATGCTGGCTGACGCAACCACCAAATGGAATCCGAATGGCGCCTTGAATGATGCATTGATCCGTGGTATCTGGTCTTTGCAAGACACACCAGAAGCCAAAGAATTGCGCAGTACAGCAGCACAAAAGCGCAAGTTTTATAGAAAGCAGGCCAAACCGGAGACCAACGGGGGTATGTGTGAATGCACTGCTCCAGGTTTGTCTGCAGGCAAGTGATTGATGTGCCGGTGACCAGCCATTTGGCACAGGCACGTGGTGATAGGAAAAAGGGGCCGCGTCTTCGCATGGTGCATTTGAGCTTTTGACTATAACTAATCCCCCTGAATTTTTTACATTAGATACCCAAAATAGCCATATTTGGAAGGAAATTGATGTTCCAAACCATCATTTCTGGTATCTATTAAGATCTATGTTAATTTTTTGGGTGGTGTAGCTGAAATCTTCCAAAATTGCCAACGGAAAACGAAAAAAACAAGTTTCCCCGGAGGACGGCTTCCAATTGTTGTCCACCAATGTGCCGCCTGAGCCATATTTGTTGGAGGAGTCAGACTTGGGGTGGTGACTTTGCAACCACAACAATGACGACAACAACAACAGCAACATCAACAACCGTAACAACCAACAGCCCCTAGCCAACAACAAGACCGTAGCAACACTTCTCCGGCTGCTGCTACTACTGCTACTAAGTACTGCTACTTCTACCTCTATTGTTCAACTAGCTAGGAGATGGTGCTTTGTCCAGTCATACTTTACTTGGACAACTTCAGAGGATGCCTGGGCCCAACATCATCAAGAAATGATATGAAATGATACGAAGGGTATAGTTTTAATCTTCCACAGAATGATCACCCTTTCTGCCAGGAGAATCTCCAGCTTTGCAATGCATAAGGAGGTGCCAAGCGTTTGATTCTGGTTATCTCCTCCCACCAAATATCCCAAACATACGTGCATTTCACTGCTGAGAGTTGTGAAAGGAAAGACTTTGGTTTTATTATATAGCTGAAAATGCTGCCATATTGGCACTGTTGGCATATTATGCCATGTTCATTCATTCGCAGATATTGTCGGGAAGCAGCATGAAACATGATGAGGATCTACCTTTTGTCGAGTGAAAATGATGTCACATGTTCGCATTCATGATATATGCGTTTTTTTCTCCTGTGAAAATAACGGAAACCTTCCAAATCTTTCGTGCTTTCAACATGTAAATGGCTGATGAATTTATGAATGCATTTTAGGCAGAAGGTTGTAGGAAGAACATAATTTGGGGCCCCAAATCCCTAAAGGTGTGGTCGACAGTCGGCTTATCTCACCACTTCATTTTTTGTGTTTGACATGGGACTCCCTTGAAACATGACTACTGCTAGGTGCCCCGAAATGGGTGATGAACCTGTTTCCCTTTTACCGATTTTGACCACCAAACTGCAGCCAGGTTCTCACATTTGAGGACTGATGATAGGTCATCCAGCTTCTTATTATCTTCCAAGGAGAGGACATTTAACATTGGTCACCCTGTGGTTGCGGAAGTTCAGCTATTAAACATTTTCCTGTTATATAAGAACATATATTATATATAGATATCCCAATCGTTGTGACTTTCTAGAACTTGATAATATACTTGTTTACGTTCCATTTCTTCAACTAGAATACATTCAATGGAAGCATAGGAATTGTAACGGGTCTTCATTCCTAATTATTTGGATGTCTACTTAGTCTACTTCCAATGGTCTTTTCAACTGGCAATCAGACATTGGACAACTCGTGACGCACGATTTTTCATATTCATATTGAAGAATACTGTGTTCAGTTTCAGTACGGATCCCTTATTGATCTTCGCTTTAGGGATAGCCAATTGATCAGCAATATCAGCATCGCTTTATGGTAGACCTTTCAGCATCCAGTGTGTTCTTTTCGATTGCGTTTGTGTTTAGACAGGTGTCCAAAGCTTAATCCTTCTCGTTGAACAATATTCAACATGGCCAGCAACCTGACCACGAGTCGATCTTTCTTGACATGGTAGACAGTGATGCCCCGTTGGTCAGTGTTCTCTCCTTAAAGGCGTGCTTTGAAGATATCAATATAGGTCATGGATCTTGCCACTAGGGCTGGTCCAGTTTATGATTGTTCCAGAAGCAGTTGCCAACAGACTTTGAAAACGAAAAGATCTGCTTAGATCCACAGGGTTAATGGTGGTCATTTGGGCCCCATGCAGTGCTTGGACAGTCTGAAAACGTGCTTCTTGGATATTGATGTGGAGCCAAAGCGCATCCTGCGAAAAAAATATGGCATCAGCATGGTAGAGCATGGAAGAAAAAACGGCGGGTCCGGCCATTTTGGGAATACACAATCGATCATATGATGTCATTGATGTAGTAGATTGTGATGTAATCTAGTTTTGGATCCAATCTTCTTTTGTAGATGGACCATACGTTGCAACATCAATATGAGGAGTGCAAGAGTAGCACTGAAAGGTTTTGATGGAGATGACAGAGTTGTAGGAATTTGCTGAAACAATTTGGAACCCAAAAAATTGATGGTTTGTAGATTGTACTGGCAGATGAGTTTCCGTTTCCAAGGGCACATGTTCCATATTAGTTGTCAGTTGAGTATGACACGGTACACAAACCCTCAAAATGAAGGACACTTAGGTTCTTAAACTCCAGTTAAATACGGGTGCATGCCCTGTAGGTTCGGCAAGCTGACATACAAATGAGATGGTATGTGACGTTTGACCTCACACCAAATGGTGGTTTCATCCTCATAGCCTTCACTGGACCCAGTCATTTTGATTGAAACCTTTGCTTCGGTTCAAGCCCAAAGTGACAAAGTAACAAAGACTGCAGATGTACAAGCTTCACTGGGACGGCCCGCTGGCCAATAAACCCTGCAATATTGGAGGATCAATTTAGATGAACAACCTTTCTCAAATAGGAGCTAGTGAGATTTTTTGCATTCTCAAAGTCACTGGTTTAGTCAGTGGTTGATTTTGTTTCGCCAGGACATCTTCCAAAAGGATTGAAACACAGAAATGCATAGAAATGTTTTTTTCAAGTGTCAAGTTTTACATCGCTGAATGGACTGGATGAGATGTTATGGTTACTTCTACCAGCGAAGGTGCACAATGAACGCCACAAGAGGTTTTAAAATTAAGGACTCCTTTGATGTACATTTTTAGACTTACACATATTCATCTAACTGCTAAAAGTGTGCGATCTGTTCGTGCGTTTGCCATGCTTGCATGGTAACCTATCAGTCTTGTTGGGCTACCCAGTGGAGCATGGTGGAGTCCCAACTTGTAGCAACCAGTGTCAAGCACAGATGTGTTGGTTCTCCAATTTGGAATGTACTATTTATCTCTGGGTGGTGGTTTCAATTATTATCACCTCTACCTGGGGAAATGATCCATTTTGACTATTTCCCCACCTGTCAGGTGAGGGTTGTTAGCTTTTA
>DF240953.1:10664-86805 GCA_000507305.1 Breviolum minutum Mf 1.05b.01 | reverse complement strand
TTGCTGTTGCTGTTGCTGTTGCTGTTGCTGTTGCTGTTGCTGTTGCTGTTGCTGTTGCTGTTGCTGTTGCTGTTGCTGTTGCTGTTGCTGTTGCTGTTGCTGTTGCTGTTGCTGTTGCTGTTGCTGTTGCTGTTGCTGTTGCTGTTGCTGTTGCTGTTGCTGTTGCTGTTGTTGTTGTTGTTGTTGTTGTTGTTGTTGTTGTTTGGTCATGTTGGGATGAGGGTGGAGATGATGTTTTGACATAACATGATTCGAAGATGATTCCATATCATTTGAGCTTAAAGTTAAAGTTGCTTGGGTTTCAAATGTCGACACTTCTTTTTCATGATCCAAACGAAACGTTCTGAAGTTTGAAAGGCCACGCCTCTCATTGAAAACGCGAACTTCCTTCCACCTTGGGGAACCTCCTGAGGCCATTAACAAAACGGTTCGTGATCTCCGTCTCTACCAATCCAGATCTCAAAGCTTGGAGAATTTCAAGGCGCCGACGTTTTTTTTTTATTACAAAAATCGTGTCAAAACGATAGCGACCTCACACCTGAAATATTATAACTTGCTCTGAAAAAATGCTGAAACCTATTGATTAAAGAAACCAACGTTATTTTTTTTGTGGCAAGGCTCTTCTCTTAACGCAAACTAAATGAATGTTTGTGTTCTTTTGAACGTTTTTTTTCTTCAGGTCAAGTTTATACTACCCCCTTCCAGTGCACCCATGGGGCCAAAGAAATGATGGGGACCTTCATGGCAGACCCTGAGGTTAGATATTGGATTCAGGGAGATAATTTTTCTTTGAAGAAGAATGCGGGTGGCATACATGTATAGATGCTATGCAATACAATTGATTTGTTGTATAGAGTGTAGATAGTTGACCATAGCTGGTTGGTCTTTGTTCGTTTCGGGAGCAAGGCTTAGACAGGACACCAGCCTCTGCAGCACCAGCAGCAGCAGCAACACCAGCACCACCAGCAGCACCAGCAGCATCACTACCAGCACCACCAGCAGCACCACCAGCATCAGCAGCAAAACATCACCACCACCACCACTGCCGCCGACAATGACAAGTGATGGAATTCACCCCTCCGTGATTCATCAAGCTGGCGGCAAACAAGACAGGGGTGGGTCACGCACCAGCACCTTCGTAATGAGATGTTCATAACATATCAGGCGCAGGATTTCTTCCAACACTATCAGTAGCAGATTGCTTAGCCATAGTACCAAATTTCCACTATGAACTTCTCCGAAGGCAGGCATGATCCTGCCAGAGGGTGAGGCTGGACGTCAAAAGTTTGTGGAGCTGTAGGGGAGTCACCCTAACGATTCAAAATGATTTGCGATTCCAGACGTGTCTCATCTCGGTATCTTGTGGAGATTTGTTGCGGGTTTGATGTATGGATCGCTTGTGCGTAGAAAATGTTTGGCGGGTTTTTCTACAGGGTTTACGGGTTGGAAGGAGTTGGCCAGTTTTGAGAAGGAAATTCCCCAAAACACTCTTGGCAACCTGGTACCCTAAACATCCCTAAACATCCCTAAACAATCATTTTTTAATGGATGTTTGGTGAAACAACACTTCTTTATGTAATGATTGGGAATCATCCAATTGAAACAACCATAAAAAGCTGGTTGTTTGGAGTTCCAGGAAGGAATTTTGTCCGCCTTTGTTGTTTGTTCAGCCATCATCTCCAACACAGCCTTTGAAGGCCCCTCCTCCAACACAGGTTTATATAATCCACCGAATCCATATTCTGAAACGCTTCGCCTGTTTTACTGTTTTTTTAAACATGACAGCAGAGGTGGGAAAACACCAACAAGGGTGGATTTTGTCAAGAGACTAAACGGCCAAAATTTGAGAGGAAAAACAGGTCTGATCTACTTTTTTGGTATCACGTGTTTTTTTGGTGTTGTTGATTTTTGGTGTTGAATTTTAGGTGCAGACAAACATATGAGAAAAATGTATGCCATGAAAAATCAAAGATTGTTTTCGCAGAGTTTAGCATTTTTTTTGAATTCGTTTTTTTTTTGTAAGGAAACACACACACACACGATCAACCGATCAACAGCTAGCAGCTAGCTATCTATTCCCAAGTTCAAATCAGATGACCTGACCTTCAAGGTTGGTTCATATTTTGTTTGTTTTTTCCTTTCTTTCCAAAGTTGTTGAAATATGTTCACCCTTATCAAATCTACCCCAACATCCCCTTACGCAACCAATCGAACCTCCGTTTGGGTTTGTCAGGCATTGCCCACTGTGGATGAATTGGCCAAACTGGAGGAACAAATCAAGGAGAGATCGAACGAGCACGAAAATGAGTCTGATACGGTTGATGGAAGAAATCCTGCACTCGTTGATATGGTAAATATATGGATTATATGGTAAATGTTCTATTATTTACATGGTTTTATACATCCCAGGTGGTTGTTTGGGATTTCTGAACCATCAAGAGTACCATCAAGGTACCTGGCCCCAAAATCATGTTTCATGGACTCTTGGAAGTGCTTAGAAAGGTTGGATCATGGAGAAGAAACAGACGGAAACATAGGGCAGGTTGGAACATTTAAGCAGTTTTAACAGAAATCTTACCTGATTGATTGTTTTGGGGTCAAACACTACCTTTGGATATAGAATATTCTAGTGAACCTGAGGGATGAAGGGATGATGAAAAATGTACAGTAAATGGGCATCCATGCTGTTGTAAGGATGCTTGTTGATAGGTTGATTATCCCCATCATTCATAGATTGATTGGACTGCCATCGACAGCATCAAAGAATGAATGAATCTCTCATTCTCACAGATTTATGTAGGTTTGTTTCATGATGTTTCATGTTTACCCAGATGGGGGTTTCCTAAAATGGTGGTACCCCCAAATCATCCATTTTAATAGGGTTTTCCATTATTTTCACCATCCATTTTGGGGTACCACTATTTTCGGAAACATCCAGATATTGCCACTACAAAATTGGGCAGAAGATCCACTCCGATGGTTTTTTTCAGCATGTTCAACCTCATCGACAACTTTGCCGACAATTCTGGTCAAAGTTGGATTTCTGTGATGAAAAAAACCCAACTCAAACAACCAAACAAGTGCCAAAACAGATATTGATAGTGATGTTAAAGAGAAGTTTTTTGATGATTTGCTGACTTTTTGGTGACTTTTTGTGTGTTTTTTCTTTTGGCGTGACAAAACTCCAATCCATGAGGTTAAATTCAGCATTTCTGGGCGGAATTTTATTGGAACCCAAATACGATTTCTTTTTTGGACGCTTTTTTGTGGACCTCAAAACGCAAGCTTTAAAACTCTTGTTTGTGTGATGGTTTGCCGTTCTTGTCGTTCTTTTTCAGCAAAAGGGACTTGATTCATCCAAGCTTGAGTAGCAGAAACATGAAAAGAACACGAAAAAGGTAACTTGCATTTACGTGCAAAATTAACACATTTGCACACGGACTTTGTATTTGTCGTGTTTGTCGTGTTTGATGAAACGATGAAACAAAACTATGCTCAATCAACCTCAAATCCTAGAGATGTCAATTGAGCTCAATTTGTCATTTATGCCTATTTAATCCTATTTGGGGGTTTCCAAAAATGATGGTACCCAACAACCATGGGTTTTCCCACTAAAAATGATCATTTTGGGGTGTTTTGGGGGTAAAACCCCCATTTAAAGAAAGAGTTGTGTATGATTGACCAACCAACAAAGCATGGCTGCTTAGTCCTGTGTTTCTTTTTGCAGGACTTTGACAAAGAACTCTTTTCGATCGTGGAGGAGGCAAGTTCACCTAAAATGGGTGTCCCAAAAAGGAGATGTGAGCCACGAAAACTTATTACTTTCCATTATATTGGTTGGTTAATAGGGATCCTTACAATGCTTCATTATAATCCCTATATAATTGGGTAGTATAATCCCCTATACACTGGCCGGACAAAAGCTATGCTTCTTGAGTCGTCCTACTGCAAACCCTCTCCCCCTAGAATCCTTTTGTCAACCTGGTCAATTTCCACCTCGGAAAAGCTTTTTAGTTTGTTAAATTTTTGTCACGGGGTGATGATTGACCATGCCACACCTGCCACGCAAAATGGACATGATAAATCGATCCGGTACAGACCAAGTCATGGCACAAACCTTCAACAAACGCAAACTTTCTTCCTGTTGAAGTATAACCCAACCAACCAGGGTTTTTTCGTGGCTTATGTGTCGAACTTGGAAAAGTCACCCCCTAGGATCCATGGGACTGGTATTTTTATTACCTACATTTACCATACCAGGAACAATCAACCATTTATGTAGGCAAATATGCCCAGCCGCATGGATCCAAAAAGGGCATGGAATTTTCGGGTTGAGTTGTGAGGATGTCAGCGTGAACCGGCCATTTTTTGCGATGCGAACTGAGTTCGGGTCAGTTGCTGTCGATGGAAGATACTCAGAAATCAGGATTTATGAAGGTAGAGACTGAAGGTAAGAGTCAAAAAGAATTGAATCCCAAGTTAATTCTTGTCCACCTTTGACTTGCCCATACTCTTCATGATTCTAGAATTGAATCGTGGTTCAATTCTGTTTACCATGGGTCATTGCATATGACCACTATCCACTTGGAGGAATTAAACCTTGGTTTAATTCCATTTCACCATGGTATAATTCTTCTGACCACGGGTCATTGGATATGAGAACAACCAACGTCCAGGAATTAAACCTCGGTTTAATTCTTTTTGCCGGCTTTTTGGTGGAAGTTTATTTCTTTGCCAACAGGACCCTCTCCCTTCGGATTTTCCCAATTTTTTTGTCTGGCGGGTTCAGAAGTTTCACAGCGGCTCCGTGGCATCGAAATGCCAACGAGGCCGTCAATTGAGGAATTAAATCTAGAGTTAATTCCCTGGAGCGACTCTTCTGGATCAAAATGATTAGTCTGGAATCTTGCAAAACAACTTCCAAAATGCCAAAATCATCTGAAAACTTTTGCTTATGCATAAGTGTAAACTATGAGGCCGTGAATATGTAACAATACTGTTGACAATACTACCGCACAAAATGGTGCCAGAAGTTTCATTCTCTGATAAGTGCACCACGGACCACACATGCAAAGAATTAGCTCCAGGTTTAATTCCTCCGATGAAGTACATAAATCCTACCAACGAGGCCATCAATTGAGGAATTAAATCTAGAGTTAATTCCCTGGAGCGACTCTTCTGGATCAAAATGATTAGTCTGGAATCCTGCAAAACAACTTCCAAAATGCCAAAATCATCTGAAAACTTTTGCTTATGTTTAAGTGTAAACTATGAGGCCGTGAATATGTAACAGTACTACCGCAAGAAGTTCCATTCTCTGATCCGTGCACCACAGACCACACATGCAAAGAATTAGCTGCAGGTTTAATTCCTCCGATGAAGTACATAAATCCTACCAACGAGGCCGTCAATTGAAGAATTGAAGCTAGAGTTAATTCCCTAAAGCGACTCTTCTGGATCAAAATGGTTGTCCTCCGCTGCATCAATGAGACAATTGTAAAATGATGACACCCTTTAACCTACTTATCTACATGACCAGGGCCCCCCAGAAGCACCAGTCCCGTCCTTACACTTGGCTATGTATGTAGCCTTTCCTCTGTCAGAGGACGAACTCAAAGGGTGGTGCACAAACTGCTTGGCCTTAAGCCAATCTACACCACATTGCCGAAGGCTCTTGGTCGTCTCTCTTGTTACACTTTCACAGGCTTCCCATGCCTTCCTCTTGCGGCCTCTAGAGCACTGAGAAGGTGCTGCCACAACAGCTTCCTCCATGCGAGGTACCGCTCTACCCGCCAAACATTTGGGCCCGCAGCCACTCAAAAACACTCACACTATGTCTGTGAGAATTAAATCATGAGTTAATTCCAAGCACCTGCGGTCACCACGGAAAGGTGTCTGGAATTCCGTGGCCAGGATTTAAACCTTAATTTAGGTCTCACACAACAAAGTAGAAGTCAATAAGAATTAACTCCGCACATAGAACCCCCAGTGGTATAGAGAGAAAGGTAGGTCTTGGAAGTTCTAAACCAGGAGTTAATTCTTATTGACTTCTACCTTAACTCCTTTTCTGGATGTATGTATGTATGCATGCATGCATGCATGCATGGATGTATGTATGTATGTATGCATGCATGCATGGATGTATGTATGTATGTATGTATGCATGTATGTATGCATGCATGCATGGATGGATGGATGTATGTATGGATGGATGTATGGATGTATGGATGTCTGGATGTATGGATGTATGGATGTATGGATGTATGGATGTATGGATGTATTGATGTATGGATGCATGTATGCATGTATGTATGTATGTATGTATGTATGAAGGTATGTATGTAGATACGTATGTAGATACGTATGTAGGTACGTATGTAGATACGAATGTAACAATGTCGATATGTATGTATGTATGTATGTATGTATGTATGTATGTATGTCTCTGTGTGTGTGTCTGTATGTATGTATGTATGTATGTATGTATGTATGTATGTATGTGTGTGTGCACGTATGTACGTATGTGCGTATGTGCGTATGTGCGTATGTCCGTATGTACGTATGTACGTATGTATGTATGTACGTATGTACGTATGTAGGTATGTAGGGTTGTAGGGTTGTAGGTATGTAGGTATGTAGGTATGTTGGTATGTAGGTATGTAGGTATGTAGGTATGTGTATGTAGGTATGTAGGTAGGTATGTAGGTAGGTATGTAGGTAGGTATGTAGGTAGGTATGTAGGTATGTAGGTATGTAGGTATGTAGGTATGTAGGTATGTAGGTATGTAGGTATGTAGGTATGTAGGTATGTAGGTATGTAGGTATGTAGGTATGTACGTATGCACGTATGCACGTATGTAGGTATGTAGGTATGTAGGTATGTAGGTATGTAGGTATGTAGGTATGTAGGTATGTAGGTATGTAGGTATGTAGGTATGTAGGTATGTAGGTATGTAGGTATGTAGGTATGTAGGTATGTAGGTATGTAGGTATGTAGGTATGTAGGTATGTAGGTATGTAGGTATGTAGGTATGTAGGTATGTAGGTATGTAGGTATGTAGGTATGTAGGTATGTAGGTATGTAGGTATGTAGGTATGTAGGTATGTAGGTATGTAGGTATGTAGGTATGTAGGTATGTAGGTATGTAGGTATGTAGGTATGTAGGTATGTAGGTATGTAGGTATGTAGGTATGTAGGTATGTAGGTATGTAGGTATGTAGGTATGTAGGTATGTAGGTATGTAGGTATGTAGGTANTGTATGTACGTATGTACGTATGTACGTATGTATGTATGTATGTATGTATGTATGTATGTATGTATGTATGTATGTATGTATGTATGTATGTATGTATGTATAGATACACATGTGTATACATATATGTACATAATATGCATATATACTTTTTTTTTGCGGCGAATCGAGTCAAATGACACAGCCCATGCATATATACAAATATATATATATATATACACACTACTGACTCTACTTTTGCTTCGTTTCCTCTCCCTTCTGGCCTTCTTCTTCCCAAAGTCACCGACAAAACGGCAGCAGTCCACGGAAGACTTGTGCTCCAAGGTGTATAGGATTTGCATTGGCTCGAACACAGCCAAGACCTTGGGCGACAGAATGATGCCAATACCAATCAAGCTCGACAGCTTTCAAGCGAAACAGCTACAGCATTCAATTTTTGGTCCCACCACAAAAAAGCAAAGCTGGACAAACAGAATCAAATACACCAACTGTCATCAACTATGCAAATCAAGGTGGACAAACTTGTCTTCTACCTCTTCCTCTTCCTCCTCCTCATCATCAAACTCACCTTCTTCCACGAATTCATCATCTTCTTCACCCACCATCATAGCAGCTTCCACATCTGCTTCCTTTGTTGGTGGTGCGTCTCCTTCCGCGCTCGTGGCAGCATTTTCGGCATTCTCACCCTCCTTCTTCTTCTTGTGTGGCCGGGGAATGCCGGCACCTTTGAAAAAGAAGGGAATGACAGCATCCAAACCTTGTGGAGGGTCAGGCCTTTCTTCATAGTCGGGGTTATCCAGCTCTTCACCTGTGATCATGATGATTTTCACCTTGCCATCATCACCACTGGTTGCAAGGTGGAAGACGTTCCCTTTCCTGGGCATCGACGGGCTAAGCGGGCTAAGCGATGACAACTTGTGGCTAAGACAGGGCAAAGTCACAGGAACACATTCAATGAGGACGCATGAAAAAATTCTAAGAAGTGCAACCAAGACTCTCTTCGTCCTTGTAGAGGGGTGCAACAGCAAGGTCGTGAATTGGCCCATCGTGTAGTTTGCTAATCCTTTGGTATGAGCCCTTCACTGACGGATTTCCATCATCATCTCTGGAATACAGGTTGTGGAGATAGAAGTCTCCCAGAGCATTGCCTGTGTGCATGTGCAAGGGCCAAGCACCATTGCCGACATATGCCAATGAAACCAAGAAAAATGGAGAACACAAGCTGGAGGACGAAGGTGTCAATTCCACCAACATGAGGGTAAAGTTTTTCAGAGACAGAATCCGTCATAATTGCGGACATTATAAGAATTTTCCAACAATTTGAAAAAAAGAAAGGGTTTTTCTTCGAACTTGCCGAAGTTGCCGCTTGCGATTGGTCCGTTTCGCATCTTTTCATTTTTGTCGAAAGGGTCCAGGTAGCGCGAACTGACTGGTGCCACAGCAGTGATTCCGACTGGACCGATCTTTTCATAGTCGATCTCAGACTTGCCGAAAATGAGCTCACAGAAAGGAGCACAGCAACCCTTTGGCGGCTCAGGTGCAGCAGGAGGAGGCGTTTGCACAAGGATGGCAAAGAGGTCGTAGGCCGCGTGATGAATATCATACTTCCAAATCCTCACCATGGTAAAGCAACCAAAGAAACAGGGAGGCACGGGAAAAAAAAACTCAACTGCAAATAGTGGCGGCATGCACATCTTGACATCTTGCAGTTTCTCCTAACAACTTTGCCCTAGCAACCATTGTGCGCCTACAAGCTCCACCCAGCCTCACAGTATAGTCCACTCCGCCGCTGACGACAAAATCTGCAGCAGCGGAGGCATCAACGCACGTGACGCGCCCCTCGTGACCACGTGAAAAGAAATGCCGAAGTAGATCTGTCATAGTCTTAGATCCTTCCGCTGTGTAGGCCACCTGCGACCATGTGAGTACAATAGAACATGACCAAAACTCCGACTTCTAGACTACACAACTTTTCAGTAGCAGCCCATCCGTAGGTTGTTGGTAGTGTATGCAGGCATGTGAAGATACATGTTGGCCAAGTATGAAGCCATTTACTACATTTTACTACTACATTGTTAATGAGTCCTTCCTTTGTACGGTAGAGCCGGTACAGTAAGAGCACCATTTTGCCACCCTGGTTTCAAGACTCTCCTGCCTTCTGCGTGGACACTTCCCCCTTGTCGAGGAGGCCTTCTCGCGCTTGGCCATCTTCGTCAGCCATGATGAAGAGCTTTTTGGAAGCGATGTCACGGCACAACCAGGGTGCCAAGCAAGATGACTTGAACACTTCAAACTATCGGTTGAGAAGCTGCAGAAAACTGAACAAAATGATTGACCCCATGGCCCATGTGAGAATCCATTAGCTATATTGACTGTGCAACAAGCAACAACTGAGCTCTGGTGACAAACAGACTAGCATAGTCTAGTCTAGTTTGAAGCTTCCAAGTGTCGAATGGCCGCAAAGTACACGAGGCCCCGATTCCAAGCCTGCCTCAGCAAATGACAGAGATGCAACGATCAAAGTACAGCGTGATAGTTTTGGAAAACCACAGCAGATTGTTTTGACGTGAGAAATGACCGCAACAGCACCAAACCCGCGCTTGCTCCTATGCCAAGAGGCTATGCAAAGTACAGGGCCAGCTGGTAAGGCTGGCTGTTTGTGCTTCAAGCCACCCAAGCCATCGAAAATGCAGATGCTCCCATCGGCATAGACCACTATCCTCGGGATTGTCAGACTTTCCCAATCAAGTCCTTAAGTTTTTTATTTGATAAAGAGGATCTACAACACCCATTGATCGTCACATCTGTCGAAGACATCGGCGTGCAATGTCCGCCAGGCAGCATGTGGCCCTCAAACTGCAACAAACCTCCAGGGCTGACAGGAGTGGAGTTCACTGCTGGTTTATGACATTCCAGTCCACACCACACCTTCCATCCTGCATTCCTTATAATGCCTTAACGCCTTAACCTACTGGATCTCATTCATTCTGTTCCCATCTGTTTGACCTGCAGGCCTGCCACAAATTTCCGGGGATCCAGCTGCTTCACTACTTTGAGCGTCGCTAACTCCACCTTTCGCTAAGCCACAGCTTGTGATTACAAGGTGCCATAGACTGGAATGACCCAGATATCAACCAAGTGGCCAAGGCTACACCAGAGGTGCCACCAACCCAAAGACCTTCGCCTAGCACCGCTAGAGCTGTGACGCTTCCAGAAATGCCTTCGGAGATGAAGTGGGTACCTCTTCAAAAAAACGACCACGCTTGGAGTGTTGAACCTGTATTGGAAAAATGATGGTTGTTTCGTACGGCCGGGGCGAGACGAAAAATAGCAAAATATCCTTGCAAAAGTGCGTTTTGTTCATCTCGGACCCTCTAGGCAAAATGACATATACCAAGAGAAGCATTGCAGTTGCAGAGGAAGGAGATACCGGCAGCATAAATCTGCAGCCTCCAGGATATTGGCTTCAGCTGAGCGTCATTCAAAAGAGGTAGTGTTCGGGTTCATCTGCCAACATCTTACCGCTCCATCTGATGCACCAGACAGAAGCACCTGCTGATGCGTCATCAAACCTTGGAAGAGTTTTTTGAAAGCTGAACAGACTCTCTGATCTCATTGGCTCACAAATACAGTTTTCACCATTTAGCACCAAAAGCAATGGAGCTTTCCAACCCCTGCTGAGACCAAATCATCTATTTCCGAAGTAAAGACATGCTTCTAAAATTTTAAAGCAAAATATATCCATGTAACATCAGATATCACATTCGAGGACTCTATGAGCAGCCCCGCTGATCCATCCTAGTCAACTAAGCTCCTGACATGACACCCGCTTCTTGTGCCCTGCGAGCACCGTCTCTTGCCCTGACTTCATGAAGCCCTGCTAGCGCCGCGGACCATCCCGGCTGTCTCAGAGTCTGCAGTGCTAGCTCCGCAAGTTCTACATATGCTGAAAAGTCCATGTTTAAAATTGATGGTTCAATACAAATACAAAAATGTTCCCTCGACCTGTGTGAGCATATATATTATATATGCTCACACTTCACCTAAAGTATCATCAAGTCATAAACAGCTGGCGCGTTCAAAACTTGTCCAAAGAAAGATCATAATTGGTAAGGCACGCGTCGTAGTAAAGGTTTATGCTGGAAGCACTGATCGCGGTGGTTCCTGCTGTTAATGCTGCACTGATTACTGTACTCTTGCCTCCCCTAAGTTTTATAGAGCTGTGCCTAGGGGCTGGAACTAATGTAAGGGCGAAAACAAAGCAGGTCTATTCCATAAGATTCTCCACAAGGCCCTAAGACCTTGATGTTGCCACTGCCCAGGCCGCAAAAGAGCCAGTCTCCAGCACTGATGAGGCACCAGCAGACGTCTCCCAGAGGCACTTCCAACCTCAAGATGCCAATCCCCGATTCAACTCAACCAAAACTAATATCACCTCTATCACTTGCAGGAGATTGATGTCAAAAATTCCAGGCTGGCAACTCTGGCTGAAGCTCAAATTTGCCTGTCCCTGCCACATTGACCTTCCACCTTGGGATGTTGGAAATCTCGTCAGTGACCATTCCACAACTCAAGCATTTATAAAATTTATGCAGCTTCTCCCTGCCTTTTCAGTGTCTGATCTCGAGAAGCAGTGTAGATACAATCTGCCGCCATCACCACGGACATGACAGCATCTTTGTGAGCATGAGTGATCTCAGAGTGCATAAACATTCCATCTTCTCCTGAGTCTGGCAAATGCACCAAACGAACCTAAGACGACTTCAGATCTGTACCATGCTTGCCTAGGCTTCACCAAAGACGGGTCTGTGTCTCAATCAAATCGGACGAATGATGCAGTTTTGGGATTTACAGTCCCAAAAATCGCCAAGCTCATTCCATGGTAGATCTCATTCTCCGAACTGTACCCAACAAAAATGCACAAAAAGAGCGCCACTATGTTAGCTCCGAGCCACTCACTTGGGTTTGCACGTTCACGGGCAAAGGTCCCGCTCTGCCTGCATTCCGCCGCCTGGCAGAGCTAGCTGTCTTGTTGCGGCTCTGTCCTGTCGTTGGAATTTCGTTGGGATGCAAACATGCACAAGTTGCTGCGTGTTCCCTTTCGCATTGGCCGCTGGTGACCCTGGTGGTCCTTTGTTCTTGGTCTTCTGTCGTCTAACCACTCCTAGCAGAAAAAGGGATGATAGCAATGCAAGTGCCACAGTTTTCAGAGGCCGATGTTTCTCCAACTCACTGTGGAAGCAAAAATACACTAAATTAAACTGTGATTTGTAATGATCATCCATGATCATCCATGATCATCCATTCTCATCCGTCATCCCACATGCAACATTTCCTTGTTCGAAGTCGTACCTGTCCTGGTCCTGGATTTGGACGTGGCTCCTGTCCTCGACCTCTACCTCTGCCTTACCACATGCATCATGGATTCAACTGAAGTGATCGATACCCACCGGTTGTCCAAAACAAAACAAGCATCCAAAAAAAACACCAGGAATCTTGGACAACTTTCACAGGAGGTTTTGGCACCTTGACCTCTTCCTTGGTTTCCTCGCCCTTGATCTCCTCTGCCTTGATTCCTTCTGTTTCGCGCCATGGCAGCGAGATGGAATGTGGAGGAATGCCAAAGATCCAGGTATTAGACTGCCTCCCTAAATCTGGTATTTTCAGCAAAAAAGCAGGAAAACATCAGGAATAGACTATCTAATTATCTAACCCATTTGAAATGCTGTATTCGGACTCAATTGCAGCCTGCACAGGGTGTCTAACTTCGGGGCAGTGCAGCTTTAACATCACAGCATTGCCAACCGCCTTACTACAAGTTGATACAAGTTGGCCAACTGACTCGTGCAGCATGCCCATCCATCATACAATTTGAGACGCTGATCAGAATGCGGAAGGCCCGCGTGCATGAGTGATCAAGATTTGTGGAGAGGGAGAGGCAAGTCCATGGATGAATCCCCGCATGAAGCAATGTCTGCATCCTGCGCTGATTTCCGCTTTCACGCTGAGTCTGAACCGGAAGTATTGTCACTGTCCTAACCGGGCAAAGCTTCTCGACTTTCAACGCGGTGAAACCCTGCCGTGGCAGGCTTCGCGATGTGGAATTGAGGTGCAACATCTGGATTCTTATAACTTATGACATACAACCACATTCGAAGACAAAGTCACAAAAAGTTACAAATGTGTGACACAGGCCATCCCACACCTCTGGTGAGGTGGGACTACCTTGAGAGAAGACCTTACTGTTGTCCTCCCAACGCTTTCGCAGACTTCTCCAAGCTGTCCAATTGCACCTTCCAGACTCAAACAACTCCAAGCTGGAGTTGGCATCACCCGGACAAAGCGATTTTCAAAAAGAGGAGACCGGAGGGGAAAAAAAACGCGTAAAACAGCTTGACTCATATGCTGTCCCTGGTGTTTGATAATTGGCACTTTTTGCTGCGCGTTGGCATCTCTGCCGCAGCCTTCTGTTGGTCGTTCAACTTGGATTTCTGCTCGTCAGTGAGTTCTTGGCCTGCAATCCAGGACTCCAAAAACACACTCGCACCCTTCATGACACGTCGAATTGTTTGTGAGATATGTCTGAATCTGACTGCTTTGTTGAATGGGGGATTCATCCAATAAGACTGAATAAGCAGATGCAAAGAAGTCTTGTTCCCACAGCCTGTGACAGTTGCCTGCGCACTGACCATGTCCTGAGGACGAGCACACAAGTACGTCCATCCTGCTACCTGCTACCTGCTTCCAGTGGTACTTGCTCTAGGCCAAGGCACCACATAAGCCCTCCATTCTCTCAGAAACATTTGCTTGTGGGCCTCCTGCACCTGTTCCAAGATATCCAAAACTGCTCCATCAAAAGTAACATAACTTTTCTCCGGTTTAAGATGGAAACTGCACATCAACCTCACCTGAAAAACCTCTCAATGTTTCTCGAACCCAGCAAATTTTGAGGCCATGATGTGCCCCATGTCCATCGGTGTGCCTGAGGTTTCGCATGCAGTCTGAACTCCTTGCGCGCATAGGTGTCGCCCAAACTCCTCATCGCGGGATCCAGTTTCACACGATGAAGCCTCATGATAGTCCTGCGGCGATACATCACAATCAAGAGACTGTGAAAGCTTCAATCCATTTAAATCTGCCCGTAATCCGATTCAATCCCAACTCTTCAAAGAATCTTTGAAATGGCCAGGTTTTGTAGCACACAGGGAGCCAAGGGGTCAACGGTCCGAAATAGGCTCTTGCTTTCGCTCATCAGGAGCGTCATTGGCAAACCTGGGCAAATTTTGATTCTGGTTATGACCAAAGCTGCAAATCTCAAGGTTGTTCACCTCGCATATGGCCCACTATATTGAAGCTCTTTGCGACATTGCAGCCAGCCTTGGAGGGGACCAGCTTGCAGCTTGCGGCCAAGCCACAAGAGACAATGGAACAGCCAACTGATTGATGATGGGGCACTTCCGAGTCTTGAGCCAACATTCGAAGTCGAAGGAAGGCACAAGAATGCGAAGGAGGGTTTCAGTTTTACTGCCACTTGTCCGTCACTCACGGACTTGTGCATGTACCACTCATTTGCAGGAAACATCGGTTTGAAAATGTCTTCAAAAAACAGGCATTGCTAGTGCTCCAGCACCCTACTCAACGTACAAATTTGCGATCGATCCTTCAATCAAGCCCTGAGATACATTTTATACACAATATATGATATGAATCTACTTGATGCAATTCAGCTCCAAAGCATCATTGTTTAGTCCAGTTGCACATGTCCAAGTGATACTGGGGCCGCCAGACATTGGCAAGGCCCTGTGGCGTGAACTGCGGCAAGGTCACCAAAACGCTTTGAAGGAGCAGACCAAAGGACCTGAGACAATCCATCCAGGCATATATGATATTATGTGTACCAATGTACGGATTTGACCTTTTTCAAGGTAAATCTGAAAATGTTCCAACATTCCTGGGTGATGTGCTGGGTGATCCACATTCCAAATATCGTCACCTGGTCATCTAGTTCCTCTACAAGTTCTTGCCTACTTCTGAGGGAAAGCTACAAGCTGCTGAGTGCCTTTTTGCAATGCGCCCACTGATGCCAACATATGTTGCCTGTGGTCTGCCGTGGCTTGTTGATTGCATTGTGGCTACTGGCACAGTTTTCCCACCATCGAACTGCATCTACCACTCATTCATTAAGATCTTGGAATATCATGGTCTGTTCAAAGAAAAGAGATGCACTGCAGAGGAGCTCTCAAAGTGTAATATACAAGCAATGCTTGTGATTTGTAAAAAAACAGCAGCTTTCAGGCGGAAGACTGCAAGCAGTTTCCAGAAATGCCTTTCGTCAAAGCATGCTACTGCATGCTACTGCAGTGAAACACGCCAGCGCGCACTGCAAGTTCTGCCTCTAATCTTCCTCCATGTGGACAATCAAATGTGGAAATGTGGAAAAACCAAAGCAGTCATTCCATTTCTTCCCTTAGGTTTGCCTTCCCTTTCACTGCATGCTGTGCTCAGCTGGCGACGTTTTTGTACGGCATTAGTCGCACTATATACATACTTGTAGTGGCTTGTGGGAACGAGGAAATGGTCCGGAAAGGGCACCAATATTCACTATCCTTGAAACGCAACTTGGCACACCATCTCATCGAGTAAATTCACTTCGGGTTGATTAGGCCGGTGGCAAAACTCATGAGCTTCCTACCCCCAACGAAATGAAACTCACTGCCAACTGTCAAATGGAAGGGGCATGAACTTGCACGACCAGTTGCAGGGTTGCAACCACATAGGTGGTTGGAACCGGGTTCTGGTTCCAGGTGGCACGGCTTACCACTCGCAGCTACCAGGCGGCAATTGTTGTTGCTGTTGTTGTTGTTGCTGTAGTAGTAGTAGTAGTAGTAGTAGTAGTAGTAGTAGTTGTAGTTGTAGTTGTAGTTGTAGTTGTAGTTGTAGTAGTAGTAGTAGTTGTTGTTGTTGTTGTTGTCGTTGCACAAGCAGCAGCAGCAGCAGCAGCAGCAGCAGCAATTTAGTAGCCTTAGTCCAATACTACTCTGTGCAAATTGGTGTGTGGAAATAGTGACCAATATAAATTGCAATGAAATGATAGCAAAAACAAATATGATTCTTACATATTGACCGATACTTATGTTCATATGCAGCCACATCTACCTACTGTATCGCTGGAGGACCTCTTCCTTCTTGCCACCCTTGCCAAAGCCTGCGGAAAATTCAGCGATGCTGCACCTCTCAGGCAGTTCACCTGGCAAATCTCTGTGACCATGCGACAGCTCAACATACTGATCAACATACTGAATCAACAAAAATGCTACCTCCACTCCAGGCCCTGAAGACCCCAAAGACCTCCACGCTAACACCTTGAGATTCAACTCCTGTTCGCTACTCCTGACCTACCAGGTCACGCAACAGGAGAGAGGAGATTGGCTACGATATCCACTTTGGTCAGGGAGATGTGAGAGGATGACAGTTTGACATGTTTCAACAAGCTTGAAAATAGACCTTACTGCTAACTATATAAGAATGATTCAAAACTCTACCTTGTCACAAATTCAGGAAGACAAACGGACAGATTTTTCATGAAAATTACAGTATCCGACTTACCGAGCCGGACCTTGTCCATCAGCGAATGGCCAGATCCTTCAGCTCCATCAACTCCAATGATGCGATCCGAAGAGAGGATTTGCAACCTTGGCAATGCCGCAATGCCAGGTTGGGCATAGGAAACCACGTTCCATATTCACCCGAAGAATTGCTTTAAATTGCCAAGTTGCTCAACTGGAACGGATTTGTTGTAATCCTATTCAACCCAGCGAGATTGAAACAAAAACTTTGGGAACAAAACTGTGTCGAGCACATACCATCTTCTGGTGCTGGTGGGATTGGCTTGCCAATGCTAATAATAAAGGTACAGTATCTGTGGCAATGAAAAACCCCTTTGCATGGCATGTCTATCTTACTGGGTCTTTGGTCCCTGCGCACCTGCCCAAAGTACAAAATTGTGGGAATGCACATCTTGCAAATTTGCTTTTTGGTTGACTGACTTTCCCGACCTCCTAGCTTCGGGTTGGTCGCTACATGGGGCGATTGCCGGTAGCATGAAAGATCCCGCCCTCCCACACTTCCCTTGTCCTTAACCACACCATCTTCGACACCAAGAACGAGAAGGAAGTGTGGCCCATCTTTGAGATGAATGCCTAAATTCCTTCCATCTCTTCTCACTTTCACCTCAAAAACGCATGACGCTTGGAAAAACAAAGAAAAAACATAGCGATGTGTCGAGTGTTTACAACTCATGGCACCGAGGCACTTCGTTCACCTTGGCACGTTGGAAGGTCAGGACCATCTGATTGTGGGTCTGCTTCAGCATATCCAAGACTTCCTCTAAGTTGAATGCACCAAAAACAAGACACATGCATCTTCGTATCAATATCATCGATGGATAGATGAACAAGATAGGATGAAATAAGATAAGGTAAGATCAGACGAGATAAGATAGGATAAGATGAGATAAGTAGATAGATAGAGCGAGAGATAGATAGACCAAGATAGAGATAAATATTGTGATATAGACGTATATATACAGAAATGGAGAGATAGAGATTTAGAGAGATAGACGGCGAGATTTAGCGATTTAGAGTGATAAAGAGAGATAGAGGGATACAGATAGAGAGGTAGAAAGACAGAAAAATACAGATAGAGATGGAGATAGACATCAATCGATAGATACATACATAGAGTATATAGATAAATAAATGGAAAGTTAGATACTGTAGATAGTCTTTCGGGGGCTGAAAGGTCTGAAAGCGGCATGTGATACTGAGTCTGAGATAAATAGACAGGCAAGGAAAAAATATGCACAGCGCTCCGGACAAAAGGATCATGTCCTTGATCCTATGCTTCCTAAACCGTTCTCTCTGTTTCTCAATTCTTGCATGTCATTCCATCGCCAGTTCAGAAAACTGCTACCAATGTAACAGTGATCTCGGCGAAACAAACATTTGGACAATCTTTGGCATCTTTCAGAAAAAGCTTTGGAATGGATGTTCCCAGTTTCGCAAGTCCTTGCTCTTCTCGCTGGTCTGACCATTCACTCCAATAAGGCGATCAAATTTCTGGACCTGTGACCAGGTCAACCTATTTCGCAAACAGCTTCCCTGCTGCAAAATGGCGGACAGAGTAGTGGTTGACCACTTATGTCATCCAAAAACTGCTAACAAGTTGAAGTCACCTCTAGTCACTTCACACCATTAACATCATACCAGTAAAAAACACCCGTTTGTTTTGAGTTTCTGAAGCACCTGGAACTTGGATGCCACCCCGCTGTTGTTCCACTCCGCGATCAAACCATCTGAGGTGACGCTCGTCACAATGCAGGCCTTGAAACATGGTTCAACAGCCGCCCTCTCCCCGCCAAAAAGGGCTGTATCGCTGTATCACTACAGCCCTCTGAGCTGTCGCCTATCTCATCTAATAAAGAGATAAGTAGACAAATAAATACTGTAAATAAATACAGTAGATAGATATACGTATAGATATAGATAGTAGGAGATTGATATTGATATTGATATTGTCTAGATATACACGTGCATGTAATAAACAATGCATGTGTATCTAGTTCTCTCTCCCCTCTCTCGAACGGTGGACCCACCGCACATATAAACCTTGACCAAAGCCCAATGCATCGGCCTTGCCCGCGCTGGAGAGGTCTACGCCAAAGTAAGTGCCCGGCTTTCTGTCCAGGGTGATCTCCTTGCTTCGGAGACCGCAGAATGCAATAGGAAGCATTTTGCAACATGTTGAAATATGTTGAGATATCTTGAAATCATGAAAGCCAGCCAAGCCACGAAAGTGTCCTCCTTTGCCTGGGGATTGTCACAACACACAGGATCACAAGCTCACAAGGCAACCATGCTGCAACTGCAACATACACTAACGGTGGTATACAGGTGACTGGTTCCACCTGTGCCCCAGCCTCCTTGGAAGTGCCTTTTCCCTCAGGGAAAGCACTGTCCATGCGAAGCTCTACGAATTCCGCAGGCCTCACAGCTGCTCAGCATAATCAAAATGCATATAGCTACCCATTGGCCTCCCATGCCCTTGTGGGGTGACATCTTCTTAAGATTCTCAAGTCTTGATTTTTGAGATTAAGCAATGTTGCTTGCAGCTGTTTTCTGCAAATTCTGATCATCTGATCTGACATTGCTCTCCTTGCAATCAAGGGGCTTGTCATCAACGCAGCAGCACAACATAGTGGCCAACACCACCACGACGTGAGAGCGCTAAATGCCACCAGTTACGGGAACCGCCCTTGAACCAAAAGGCCACCGTCACGGCTAGCGGCTGCAGTGGCATTGTATATTCCCATACACAAATGGGGCCCTGAAACTTCACAGTCAAGGTCTGAGTGGCTGGAAATTCAAACAAAAATGCCTGAGTCTGTCTCAATCAGGTAGGACAGGGTAGCGCACGCATCTGATTGATCTGGTGCCATTCGCGCAAGGCATTGAAGCCTGACGCGGACTAGGAGGCATGCTGCAGGTTTTCAGGTCTACGCTCCTGCTTTCGGATCCTTGAGACAAACTAAGGGCTGCACGCGGTGGGCAGATTCACGATATCAAATTGTGGCAAGTGCTCGCGGCACAAATCGAGAACCTGCCAGGGATCAAGTCAACGCCGTGCATCGATTCTGCGCCAGGTCTTTCCAACCTCATCGGGCTGCGTGGACGCCAGAATCCTTGGAGGTCTAGTCGAAGTTCATCAAGAGATATCAAGAGTCATGTGACACTCATGACTCATCACCCACAAATGAATCATTCAAAATATTCACATTGAGAAAAATTACAGCCACTTATGGAAATCACAGGGTGATTGCAAATGACCATGTGATGAATGTAACTTCTTAGTTAACTCAGACTCACTCTTCATCACTTTGAGCTTTTCACCTTCGATTCAACTGCAGGTTGAACGCTTCCGGCCGAGGGCGGCCAGCACGGCTGGCAGCTCACAGAGTGGCAGCCAGGGCCAAAGTTCCTGCAAACCAATTTTTGGGACTTCGATTTCGTCCAGCAAGCTGCAGAAGAATGAACTAAGGAGGGTGACTTGCCTGATATGATTTTACGTTTTACGTATACACAGTGCACATTCATGTGCCATCTCTCTCTCTCTCTCTCTCTCTGGCAGGCATGGATCCAATCAGTCTCACAGAGACACCCGAGCGGAATAATCGCGTGTGTATCAGTATCATCTGTACAGTAATCACGTTGCCCGGGGGCATCTCTTGCCGTCTCTATCTTGCTCGGACACATCTGTCACTGCCTCGGGTACGCTGACCTTCCCCAAGGCCATGTCTTGGATCCGATGGGCCTAAGCACAGTGTTGCAGTTTCCCATGGTCCACATGGATCTAAACCGAAAGGCAAATCTGCAAAGATTTATTATATTATTGGAAGTACATTTTGGAAGAGGTTCTCCAGTCTTGCGGTCTTGTGGGAAATTCATCTGAATCGATCCGCCGCCTATTTTCTTCCTTCGCTTTTGCGATGTTGCCAGTTCGAGGTAGTAGAGATATTTCTTGCACAGGCCACGCTCACCAGGCAAAAGAGCATGTGGAGCAGTAGTGCACGCTAACTTGTGCAAATGCCAATGCTATCAGCCCATGTCAATGACTTGGATAAATCATCTGATCCATAAAGACTCCCAAGCCAGAGTCACATGCATATGTAATGAACGAGAAATCACCATGAATTCCCAAGTAAACACATTGCAGATCATATATGGACTTGTGCGCTAGAAAACTACTTCTTGCACGGGTTCTAAATGTGAAATCTGAACTACACGCAAGTATATGTGATGTCTACGTTGGTATGTTTGCATGTGATTGTCTTTGATTATACCAAGGGTAAAGATTCCATGATGTTTGAATTGGCACTTGGTATTTGCTACTGTATGTTTGCATGTTGTCTTTGATTTGTTGATTTCATTCCTGCCTTCTTATACCAATGACAAATAAAATCATGCCAATCCACTGATTCACCTCATGAGCTGGCTTCGGTGTTTTGGCCGGTGAAACAACAACCTTGGAGGGCCCTCTGAGATGCGAAAACACACTGGCAACATCAACGATTGAAGATGATTAGGATGGGCTCAACGAGGAACAGACCCATTAAAAGCGTTCGACTAAATATGAAAAACAGACTTGATACAAACTCATGCAGAATTTGAAATATCTACTCTACTCTGTGATTTTCAGCCATCTGCTCGTGATGTGCCTCTGAGCATGGAAAGCTCGCAATTTCGAATTGCTTTCTCAAAGTGGTCAGGAAGTTGGGACACATTTTTGCCCCAGAGCAGAGTGGAGGCGAATTCAGTTTGCACAACCTGAGCTGTACAACAGCTGCGCCAACATTTGTCAGATCTGAAGTACACAACCACACAATCTTCGCTTCATATACCTTCATAATATGTTGAAGCCACTGAAAACTGCCGAGGGAGACATGTTGGAGAAAATGTAATGGCACAAACGGCCCAGAAACAGTGGTCAGTGGTCCACTAGGCAGGCTGTTTGAAGTCATCATCCAAGTCCTCCAGCGCCGGTCCTTCATATTCCTGACAATCGTGACACAAAACAATGACAAAGAGACAACAAGAGTTGGAAAGAAAGAGAGCGTTGCTGGAGTTAGGGCATCCTTAAGTAAACTGGATATCAGTCAAGAATTACAGCAGACTTTGAGAGGATTCTTAGAATACAGCGTGGCCGCCGACATGTCCCTTGCCTCCCCAGCTTCCTCTTTCTGTTTGTTGAACTCGGCCTTGCAAGTACGGATTGTTTCAAAATCTCAAAAATCAGAACCTCTCAGGGGCTGCTGATTATTTTCGTTCTAGGCAGGGTTTCAAGTAGCTTGAGTTTGAGAAACAAAGGTCACACTTTTGGAACTTCATGTTTGAGGCCCTGGATTCTCCCCAGTGCAAAACCCAGCCTTTCGCAGCTCCAAATCCGCGTTTCGATACGCACAGCCTGCCTACACATGAAAGGTTAGGTCCCAAGACCAGTTTGTAACTGGTTAGAAAAACCCTTGGAAGTTTTCTATGTCTTGGCTTCTCTTGGTTGTTGTGAGGTGCAAGTTCATCAGCAACAGCTATAGACAAAGATCACTATGCTTCAAGACCTCAAACCAGTTTTAATAACTCAATACTCCATACTGATCTCGTAAACTGGTCAGGTCTAATCACCACCTGCACCAGGTTGAAAATCAGCTGAAATGCTGGCGAAATCTCCTGACGCAAAATCAAGTCTTCAGAATCTTCGGCTTTTCTGCCCAGAAAGGCTTATGATTCTTCAAGAAATCCTGATACAGCAACGTAAACAAGATGGCATGGCCAATCCCTCCTTGGCTTTCTCCCCATCCATCTCTGCTGGGGAGGCCAGCTGCAGGATAAAGGCATGGAGATGTTCTGGTAGCACATCCTTCCTGTAGTATCAACATCGGGGGTCCAATGGGCCACAAAATCAATGGAGATGAATGAAGGTCCCAAAAACAGCAACAGTCTCGAATATCCTCCAGGTCTCCCTGCCTAGGGCCCTCAATTTCCTTCTTTACCACCTTCTCCAAAAGCACCAAAGGTGCATTCAAGAGCATTTTCAGCTTCTGCCAATCCATGGTTGATTTCCTCCTTGCAGGGACTTCGGGGGAAAAGTTGCTGGCTATGTCAATGTCCCTCTCTCCGCCAGCAATCAACAAGCCGATCTACACCATGGGTTTTGAAAGTGGGCACCCTTAGAACACATCCTCTTTGTCACTTCTCCTCCCCAAAGGCTGTCAGAACCGCGCCGTCCTTGGGTAGATGTCAGCCTTTTTGTAGCCTGCGAAGTAAGCCAAGGCCTCATTCACTTGCGCCAGGCTACCCAGACGACCAACGTCATTTTGCTAAATGTATTCATGCAAAAAAATATGTTTATATATACGGAATATCAACAGATCCCGTTTATGCTCCTACCGGGCGTTCTGCAATCTACACTTACCTCCTGCTGCGAGGGTTCTTCATGGGGATCGGGTCTTTCTGAATGGTCCAATTTTGTGGAATCTGCCAAGCGACCGCCACCACATTCATGACATCACTGGTGGTGTAGACCCAAGACGTTAAGCTGCCAATGAGCTCATGCATTTCTTTGGCCACCTGGAACGATTTCCAGCGAACAATTAAGCACAACAGCACGTATGCCATTAGGACAGGGTGAGGACAACCCGTTCTGTCTCGTGTTTTTTGACATGTGAAGTGGCATGCTCTTACTTGCTCGTAGCGAAAGTTTCTCTTGTTTCACCATGGACCTACTGTTGGGGGAAGGAGAGGGCTATGGCCTCCAGAAAGGTTGCATTGCTTCAAGTTGCCATCCATTCCCAGGCCCTCACAATCCACCAACTAGCATCTAGAGAGACTGCTACTACCACAGGCTGCCTGCAAAGCCTTCAAAAAGGCAAATTTCTTTTGAATAAGCTCCTCTCAAGCGAACAAACAGAAACTGGACAACGGAAACCTCAAAAACATGATGCTCTGTCTGGGTTTCTGGAGGGCACCACAAGTCCTTCTTGAGCTCATCCTCTGCTTCAGCTTGTTCAGCTTCCAACTGTTCCATGAAGCCTTGCTCCACATTGTCAGCGCATTCAGCCACCTGTCAGGCATTGCCCAGTGATGTGATATGTGACAAGTCTTACAATTTAGAAACTTGGAATGGCTGATTTCAAGTCCTTATTCACTCACTACTGCGTTTTGCGTGGCGCGGATATGTGAGTCTGGGTATTACCTGAGGGGACCTGCCACCTCTACAGGAGACAATCTCTACGGTCTAATTGCCCCCAGTACTAAAAACAGGTGAAGCAAGACGTTGGCAAACTGCTATAATCTAAATGAGAATTATTGGCTTGAAACAGCACCATGAGAGCACTTTGATTCAAGGATAGCAAGATTAACTTCCGTTTGAATGTCAAAGCCACATGCTCGTCCATCTCGGCGCGAAGGTGATCGTCAATGACAGACAGAACTTGATTATCAACCTGGCGCATCAAACGGCATGTCCTTGAGATATGTTTCCTGAAAATTCTCGGCAAACCTCCTGCAGACTCTTCCACTGCATGACTTGTGGCCTACATTTCCTTTGGAATCAAGAAGGTACCAAAACCCAACCCTCAAAGGAAAATTTGAAATCAACATCACCTGCTTGAACTCGGTCTTGGACTTGCACTGGCTGCAAGCCTCAAGGCTCAAGGCAAATGATGGACTCCGTGGGTCCGTGTGTTTCATTGATCCGAAGACATGAATTTCCCAATTGGTCCTTAAGATTTAAGATATTTAGATCCCATAAATTCCTGAGAAAATTCTATGCTTACCTTGGCCAACTCCAGGATCTTCATGGCATTGGACTCCTCGAAGGCTGTATTGGTACCTATCGTGGCGGGGCCAGATATGGTCGTCTGCAAAGGCCTTCACTGATGGGATGTGGGATATCCAAATGTGTCATCATCCAATTCCTGTTTCAAGACCTTAATCGAAGCTATTCAGCCCGACAAAGAAACTCATCACGCACCTAGGGTGTCCAAGCATAGAACCATCTTGACATCTGTGCCCCGCATGACCAGCTGCTTCTCCTTTGCATGAAAGTTCACAAGCAAACCAAATGCCTTTGCACAACAACATCAAAAGCTTTAACAAGTCCACCACATTTCTTTGACGCAACGCAACATTTGCAACATTCGCATACATGTTCCCAATACTTGTTCCTCATGATCTGAATCCTGCAACAATCAATGAATAACATGAATCAAACAAATAAAATGAATCAACTAATGATTAGTTGCTCGTTTGGGTTGGTGCTTTGGGATTCTAAGGGTGCCCTTAAGTAACACTCCCCTTTCATAGGGGGGAACCATTGTGCTCCTCTGGTGGCTCAACCGCCTCAGGCTCAGCCTCACCAGCATCGATGGCAGCTTGCCTTGCAGCCTCTTCTTCGGCACGCCTGAGCAAAGGAATGCGCAATGGTCAGATGCCTCATATATCAAAAATCATCAAAAATCAACATAGAAAGGAAATGCTTGTTTGAAGCTACCAGGAAAGAGATTAGCTTCATAGTTTCATAGTTTCAGTGATCTATCTCTAAGGACCTGTGATCCTTTTATCCTATAAACACCAGAAAAGACTCTTGCTTGGAGCAGTCTCGCCTGATAGCTTCAGCCTTCTTCTCCTCCTCAAAGGTTTTTGCATCAGCATAGGCATCACCTGAGCTCTTGGGTGGGCTGGTGATGGCCAAGTTTTCCAGGGTGAGCCCCAAACTGCTGTAGCATTTATGACTATGGCCGTTTCCTGAACCAAGGTGTTTGTTCCAGATTCCGCAGTTTCTTGCAGAATGGCAATCGGTTTGAGTTATCTCATACTTATCCCAAGGTGTCTCCTGATTCCCTCAAACGTTACATGCAAGAGAAAGCTGCCTGGTAAGCCACTCTGAACAGGCTAATGATGCCCCCCAACAAGCTCCCTCTGTGCCCGTCCAATGAAAGCAAAGCACCGTTGTAGTAGGATTGGTAGACCACAGGAATTGCCAAGAAAGCTCCGAGGCGAGTCATGTCAAAATAGTGCATCTTGTCCACGTCGGTCACCTGATGACCATCAAAATTGCTGCAAATATCGTTAAAGTCCAAATAGTGGCAGGTCAAGTCGTCCGTTTCAAGGCTACCCCACGCACTCCACGCTGACAGGGTAGAAGGGGCTACTTGGTTTCTGCTCCACTGGTTCAGCACCTTAGGATCTAAGAGAACGGACCAAAACGGAGGAATTCTAATGCAAATATCATGCAAATATCACGCAAATATCTACTGTAAATTCTAAATGCCTGTTAGCCTGATGACAATGAATGCCTAAAAATTCACCACGCGACTGCTCTATCCCCAAGCAATGTGAGTATTGGCCATGTTGGTCTCCAGGTTTCTTCTACCATCGACTGGTCAAGCTTCACAAGGTCCCACACTTTTTTTGTCTCCGCATCCTGGTACTGGAAGTTCAGCACCACATGGCTTTCGTGACAACTGTTGCAGGATCTTTTGCCTAGCTGTGTTTCAACCTACCTTTGTATATACTTAAAAGTCAATGCGAGATGAGCTGAGCAACTGGCAAAATTTGCATATGATTTCATTCCTATCGAAGTCATCATTCTCTCTTCTTAGCAGTACATCATCTATTTTGCCAATTGCAGAATCAGCTTCCATCAGGGCTCAGGCTCGCAGTTTCTGCATGTACTTAGGCAGGACAGAACCGCGGAACATATCAGCACGAAACTTATTCGCCACTGCTTCCCGCAGCTCATCATCCTGGATGGCACGGCAACAAGCAGCCTTCCTGGGCAGGTATCGAAACCCTGAGCTGTGAACTCCAAG
The DNA here is from genome assembly GCA_000507305.1 of Breviolum minutum Mf 1.05b.01. Taxonomy (NCBI): domain Eukaryota; class Dinophyceae; order Suessiales; family Symbiodiniaceae; genus Breviolum; species Breviolum minutum. Next base: position 60,128 of record DF240953.1, on the reverse strand, counting down.
CCTCCATTGTCTAACTAACTTCAGGTGATCTATCAGCAATTTGTTGCACAGAAAACCACTTCATGACTCAACATGACAACCCCTTGAAATTGATGGGAATGAGATTCAAGTGTGCAAAATAACTACAACTATACAAAAATCGAAGCGCTCTGCGACCCCTTATAGACCAAGGCTCTCATCGTCAGAGACTTTGATTCCTGCATAAGTTGCCAGCAAGCTTTTTGTGACAGACTCTGTTGCCAAATCTGCAGCGATACCACCAGACAAGGATTTCCTTGGATGTCATGTCTCGTCAAGTTCAAATTGACAGCTCATAGATGCAGCAGGGGCCAACCATCAGCATTATCATCATTGCAAATGAAGTAGAGGGACATCACACAAACCATATACAAACCACTGTCTTTTCTATTTCTACAACTGACCACTAACAAACGAAAGGCCCTTCACGATCCCCACGATAGTGAAGTCTCTGTTGTGGGTTTGCTCGGTGAACTAGCAGCGCTGCAACCACATTCACCGAACCAGCTGACGCTGCTTCAAACAGAGGGGTTTCCCCCAACTCGTCACCTCAGAATTCAAGCTTTCTGCAAAGCTATTGAAAAGTTGCGAAGGCATATTTTTGGAGCCAGTCTGATTTGCTGTGGAGGAATCAAATGACAACTTCATCTGAGCACATGGCCAACATTTGGATCACATCCACCTTCAAGCAAACGAACGACCTCATCCACATCACCACTCCGTGCAGCGCATGCCAAAGGATCTTGATTCAAGTCCTGGCAGAGCCAATTTTAAGGTTGGAAAAGAGTTGTATGATATATGTACATAATATAGATATGTATGCAAACACATGCCTATGTCACTATGTCTGTATATAGGCAGCATAGGCAAATCTATTTTGTCAATGACACACTGATTCATGATGGATCCAAGCCAGGTGCTTCGGCTAGACTTGATGTTGGAATGGGAAGGGTAGTGTCAATGTGCCCCAATGTGCTCTTGACCCAAACCTTTTATGTCTACCGAAGTGGGGGGTACCTCTAGTCTGTCTATGGAGGGCTCCCTCATTTTTCCAGTCAGACTTTATCAAGTGGGCTTCTGGCATTTTCTCTTGCCAAGTAAATCGCCTGTGCAATGCTTGTTAAGGAATCCATTTGTGCGCGCATCATCCATAAGACATGAGTCCAAACCCATGTCGAGTCTTTCCTCACAATTACTGCAATACTTCTATAACACGATGTTAAATATGAAATATAGAGTCCGATAGTTTTGAAAGACGGGAGGTGCCCCTTCTTGCAGAGAAGAATCCCTACCACATTCATGCGATGTTGAGGCATCGTTTCTTTCAGTAGACAAGCAGCGTCAAAACGTTGTCTGATATTTAGAGGCATCAAGCCATTTAACCAACTCAAGTGGTATTCCATCATGTCTTTGCGTTTTGTTCCGCTTACAGTAAGTCTTCCTAACACAACATCTAGTTCGACACAAACTGGCCTTCCGGTAACGAGCATCATTGCATGCGTCAGTGTTATATTAAAAACTTTAGACATTAAATGATTGCTTAAGAAGTTGCATGTAGACAGTGGCAAAAAGAAGATCCAGCAGCATAGAACTTTCAAAAACATGGTTTCTTCCAACATCGGAAGAAGCGGTGCAACTTCCAACTCAGCTCCTGCGCTGCAAGCGCATCCCGGGCGGCTTTCACCTCTGGCGGCAACGGCGGCAGCGGCCGGCGCCGGGTCACAGCGGCCCCGTCGGCGTCGGTCTCCACTGGCCGCAGGCCACGGCGGTTGGCCGCGCGCTCGGAGAGCTCCAAGCGAATGGCATCCACCGTGGCGTCGCCCAACGAAGTTAGAAGCACTTCGGAGGACTTGGAGTCTAATTCCTACAGCCAAACTTGCCAAACCACTAGGCAAATGGCGAAATGGTTGGTTGTTGCTTTTGGACTCTTCTCAACAAACAAGAATACAAACTTCAAAATGGCCACTGTGCAATGGCTCAAGTTCACTTTTCCAGGCCCAACATACCAAGACCTTTTTGTAAATATCGCTTTTCAGGAAGTACGGGGAAAATACAAATACACCCCCTGGCCAAATCCTTCCCAAAACTTAAAGTTTAAGATAGGCATGGACGAGGAGACTTGCCCTGCAAAGAAGTTCAACAAGCTGCGTATGGCATCTCCAGAGGCTACATCCCAGGGAGTACGTCCACGAATTGATCGGGTGAGCGGTTCTGCATTGCACATCAACAGGGTAGCAACCACATCTGGAGACCCATGAGAGGCTGCAGTGAAGAGAGGAGTTTCTCCCTCCCTGTCATAGTCATTAGGCTCTGCTCTAGCATTCAGCAGTTTGGTCACGGAGGCCAAATCACCTTCCTCAACTGCCTGAAGTAGGGGTGACTTTGGACCCTTGGACACAGCTACAGATGTGATGGGTCGAGTTTGAGTGGTAACTTCTTGCTCCTTGCCGGACTCCTTGCCCACCAAATGGGTCTTGCTATGAGATTTGGCTTCCACATGGGCTGTACCATTCACCTGCTGTCTGGACATGGATCCCACATGCTGAGAATTCTCCCGAGCTGTGGGGGTTGGCTTTACCGAAAGTGATTTTGGGACGGGTGAAGCGGACTCTGATGCCTTAACTGAAGGCTTTGTTCTTTGCGCTTGGACCGGAGCTTTTGGTGCTGGAGACACCATCGCCACAGGCGCTGCAACAGGTGCAACAGGTCCTGACGGAACTGCTGGCCGCGTGGCTTGGGAAGCTACCAAATCCATCAGCATCTGGGTCACTTGAGGTCGAAGCAATGGATCCAAAGAGTTCACCACTTTCGGAAGTTCTCCTGCAGAGTCACTTCCCATTTGCCCGATTTCAATCATCTCTTTCTAATATTCAAACCCTTCAAATTTAACTTCACTTGAACCAAAAAGAATCAATAGCAGTAGCAGCATTCAATGGGATGAAAAAAAAATATCACCAGGGTTTTTGTAGCATGTGAATCCGAAAACCCAGCTGAATCATAATTAACACCGTATTAACACCTAATCTGGTCCAGCTTTTTCTGTCTCCTGCTTGTGGAGGTCGACCTTTGAACAACTCCAGCAAGCTCCTCACCTCTGCAGGGATGCCAGGGACAGCTAGATCCACCTCCAAGGAGGCTCCATGTAGCAGCAGCGCAGCGCAAACATCGATGCTGCCTGAAGCCACAGCCGCCTGCAAACTGCGCATGGAGCCTTCAGCACCTCAAGCGAAACAAACGAAACGATTGAAGGAAGCGACCACTGCACACCGTCAGAAACCTGGGGTAAAATGGAGCCAAGCCCCAAAACAAAATCATTGGACTGCATTGAAAATCAGCGCCAAAAGACTCGCATTGGGATCCACTCCCATTTGAAGCAACCGCATCACAGAAATCAGGCTGCCAGATCTTGCAGCCTTCAGCAGTTGTGCCTCCGGTGTTTGAGGTGCAGCTGCTTTCTTCCTCGAGCTGCTCAAGAACGACATACCACGTCTATATGGAGCCTAACGTTTTGGGGTAGCTTTTTGCTGGTCCCAATACCTTGGCAATTCTCCGACTAGTTCTGATGGCCGAACTTTCATCCATATATGGCTCCATCAAGAAAATTGGGTTGCCCACTTATATAAGAAGTTAAGAACTTGCCACCGACCTTTTCAGATGCCAAAAATGGAGGGCATGTATAAGCTATAAGCAACAGATATGAAGCATCTGCATGGCGTATGCGCCTAGAAAGGTTGGTCAGTAATCTGTCAAACAAACCAACACTATTTGTTGTGTCCGGTAAAACCACTTGCATCCCAATCTGCGTTTGCCTAGGGAGGCCTTTGCTTGGTGATATTCAGAAACTTCCAGGTTTGCAAAGAGCCGAGACACTTGACAGTCGCCGCAGGCTTTTTGGTTGTGGTAGAGGGGTAACCTGCATTCTCTGGCTGACCTGCAATGGCTGAGATTGAAGGACTTTTCACTGGAGAATTCAGATGGAAGATGAGAAGCTGGATTAAATTGAGCTAAACCCTACTGGTGTCCATAGTACACTTCATGTACGTTACAGGCGCATTGGCTCAGGAGGTTTGAATCCGCGAATCCATTATAAAATGGTTTTGGCACATGCAATCGTGTCAACCTTTTCTGGCAGGGCGGAGGTGGGAAAATGCTGTATGCCTGACTTGTGGCCACAGCATTGAAGCACTTCTGACTGGCTGTACACCGAATACCTTCCGCAACAAAAATTGGAGCCACTCTACACTGCAGGCCGCTGGACGCATATCTCCCACAATGACATCAATCTGATGGCCGAAGACAACAAATGCGGCGGCGCTTGCTCTTACTCGCCTGTCCCTACAAATGACAATACATTCATTCAACCCAAATAAATTCAACTAAACGATTTTATAAGCATGTTCTGAGCTACAAAAATAAATAAGAAGATGTATACCGTACATATTTATAACGTACACATACACAGTTTTACCCCAAAAATCCTGGAGTGGCGCGAAAATCATGCAGGCTGGGAACCAGAAGCTCACCAACCTGTGGAGGGAGTCGGGTGCCTTTGGTCTGTACACGGCCCCAACGTTTTTGATACGCAGCTGGAGCTGGTGGAGGTTGAGCGGCCTGAAGTCGTTTTTGTGACTCCTCCAGTGACAACAGTTGAAAGAGTTGACGGGGATCCAAAGTCTCCTCTGGCTCATCTTCATCATCTCCGGAGGTTAATGGATCATCACTGTCACCAGCGAACACTTGAAGAGCACCAATTCTTGGTGGCATGATTACTTTTTTGCTGCGTTTCCGTGAAATCCCTTTGGACCCTAAGACTTCTGTTTTATGATTTCTAATGGCATCGGTAGCCTTTTTTGGTTGCCTAGACCGGCGCCAACGTCCTACATGAGGCATCTCAAGCTCGGTTTGGTTGCCGTCCATGGGAATCTCCAACTCGTCCAGCTCTTCAGATGGATGATCGTTCTCCCTGGGAGGTATCTGATAAGGCCCAAGCCAAACACGAAAAGAACAGCGTTTGGAGGCACAGCGGGCAAAGATGCTGCCATTGTTGCGAATGCTCATAACTCTTCGCAAGACGCAAGCCTGCTCGCAGCTGCAGGAAGGTAAAGCCTTAAGAAGACTGCAGGGGCCCTGGTCAAGCCATTGGAGAAAGTTGCAGCCATGTGGGTGTAGCTTCTGTCCTCGACACACCCACCAAAAGAAAAAAAACGGTTTTACAGACATTCAAAAACGCATTCTCCGCTGGAGCTCAGCTTAACTGTGCTTTTTCCAACTTTCGTTTGAAGTTCTGCTTCAGCACTGTCTTGGAAGTAAAACAAGATTTGATGCAAACTGAACCGAGTCACGGTGTTGCCCTGCACATCCAGGCTGCTGCACATGGCGACGCTTAGAACAAACAGCATGCAAACGACCAAAGTTCTTCCCTGGCCGACGGAAGAGCTGAACCGAAGGCAGCTGTCCACAGGAGCAGCTGCTAAGGCCGATAGGTAACAACTGGCAGTGCCGTTGCTCTGCTGGTGCAGCCCCTGCTGCGTCCACCTGACACGATGGACAGAAGAAGGTAAGGCGACGTCGCTCGCCCTCCTTGATCAGAAGCAGTTCCGCCTTGCAGCGGGTACAAACACTCCGGCCATAACATGCAGGCACAGCACAGCCCATGCCAGCACCATCTTTGGAAAGCCGGCAATTGTCGAACCAACGCTTGGCAAAATCCCGAAGACACGTCACCAAGTGGATTGCCTCCTCTGAAGACAGACTCGTACCACAACGCAAAGGATGCAAAGAAGCACCAAAGAGGCCCTCGCACTTGATGATGTTGCCAACTCCTGGCAAAATGGCCTGTTCCCAGGGTTCATCCTACTTTTAAAACAATCCATTCAGGACAAAAGGCTACCCGGCTACCCGATTCATTTGGCACGGCCTGATTCATGATCAAATCCACCAGCAGCATACCATTACTTCGAAGCAGTGAGGTAGCAGTTTGCAAATCGAAGGCTTCGAAGCTCACATCCCGCGAAAGGCGGCTTTCTACAGTCTTAATGTACCCAGGGCTGCAACATTCATAGCGGCTGCCCAGGCTATCCCACAACGAAAACCTGCACAAAAGGTAAGGCAAAAAAAATGGGATACTGCAATCTGCGGCATGTGGCTCTTTTACTGGAACTAAAGGGGATCTTTACGTACCCTCAAACACCTTAAACAGTTGCGCCTCAATTTCATTTTTGAATCAGCTCCACCCAACACTGGCCTCATGTTGTTAAACTCCAATTGGGTTTCTGCTGCTTCCTTCTCGCGAGCCTTGGGACCCCAAGGGCATCCAGCTTGCTTGTCCTCGATAACATAGCCGCCACTCTCCCCAAGGTGCATTCGTAGAGCCTTAGACTGACACAATCCCGAAATCATCTATGTCATATCATGCCCAAAGCAGAAAACTCCACTAGCCTCCACAACTCAATAATCACCCACCTAATCAACAATCAATACTCCTATGTCATGCACCGGTCCAGTTTCTCTATGTTTGTCTTGTCCAGCAGCTTCATCTTCCACTTCAATCTGCTTGCGGCTTTCAAACACTGCAAATAGCTCCTTTCCAACACTGAAGACCCGCAACACGCGTAGGCCAATTAGCTCAGAGGTCAAGGTTGCAGCCAGGGCAGGATGTGCGCGCAACACACGGCAAAGACGCTGGCCAACCAAGATCTGCAAAAGCTCAGCATGGCGGCGATATTCAGGGCCCTCCACCATACAAGGACTGAAGGTGTTGATTCCATTCGATGCTATGCTAAGCCCTATTTCCGAGCTGCCTACACCTGTGCTTGAACAAGCCCTTTCACATTTCGAATTCGACTCGAATTCAACTCATTCATGAAGAAATGGTGCAGATTTTGAGGCCTGTGTGTAATGGCCAACTGATATATCATAGATGGTCATGTTTGTCATGAGACTCTTGATGCACAACAGCTGCAGGCGATGTCCCACAGTCCCATCTTACAAACAAAGTTCCCGCAGGCTTTTCACTAATTGTTAGGGTCCTTTCAATATCTTTCAATCCATTTTAAAGGTCTGTGATGCTGCAACTTCCAAACGCCATGCGTTTAGCGGTTGTTTTTTAGGTTCTCCTTGCCGCCTTGCTGTCGTTCGCTTCGTCGCCGGGCAGCTCTCTCTGCAGGGGTTTCCTCCTTGGGCTTTGCAGCATCCACCTGTCACGGCCATCCGTTTCTTTCCATCATTTTCTACTTTTTGGTTTCTGGTTCAATCTGGGAAAGAATGGATCCATGAATCAATATGAATCAATCCTTTGCCTCCGCTTCTATGTCAAGAGCAGCTTTGTTGGGCCCGCCCAAGTGCTCAGGCACTTCATCCCAATCGAACATGGCGGAACACAACAAAGGCAGACCAGTTGACCTGTCCTGATCCTCGTCACATGTATGGCATCGCTTGTGTGTTTTTCTCCTCTGTAAAAGTCACATGTCCTAATTTTTCCAGAATTCACTGACAGACTGTTACAAGCTCTTGGATGTGTGACATGTTGTATCCCTAAGCAGTTGCTTGTTGGCAACATCTCTGCCAATCTATAGACTTCTTTCGAAAGCAAAACTGCGGCGCGGCACACCATGCTGCATCCCTGGACGATAGCAGAAGCTAACTCATCAAAATCTATCAAGATGTAAGATGTGGTTCTCGCCCACATGCCGATGCATCTCCAGAATTATGCAGGATACGATGGCATGTTCCACTTCACTTTCCCCTCCCAATTGGACAACCCTCCCCACTCTGCAGCCAGTGGCACCCTCTTCAACCTCGACGACCGGTTCCACGCTCGGAGGCTTCCATAGGCACATCTCCTGCCAACTGTTTTCGATCAAATGCTCATGAGATTGACTACATGACCTCTCCCCAAGTGAAATTCATATGGACGTAATACCTTGGGCAGGTCACTCCTTAAAATTCTCCTCAGCCGGATTCTCGGTCAGCGCACCCCATGTAACACCTGCAGCCAGCAACACCACCGCGGATGTCTTTAGAAGTGCCCTGTTTGGCATGTTTGGTTGGCTTGCCCAGCCTTTGCCCTCTGGCAAGACCTTCTCCGTCATCCACTCGGAGCCTTTGGTTGCATACTCATAGCCTCAGCAACGGCCCATTTGAGATCTCCCAAATGATGGCAAAGGAATCAAGTCAGATTGCTTGTAGCAAAGATCCTACGCAACAGTGCGCCGAGGACTGTCAAACGGAAGCAAAACCACGCAAACACAGTAAAATGTGTTGATGTGAACATGTCCTTTCTGTGATGTAAGGACTCCAAATCACCTGCAGTGACTGTACTTCATGATCCAGGCCAGTGACTGATGTGAGGGCCGGTGATCTCGCTGCCCTGCAGCACAAATAGGTTGGGCAATGGCAAGCTTTGAACCATTTTGGATTGAAACCAGTAGCTGCAAGATTTACAAGAAAGAAGGAAGCACCACGGACAACCCCAAATCATCCCCTTAGATCCCTTAGTTGCATCTTTTGCAAATCCTAATCCAAAAAGCCCCAACACCAAAGACTCGCCTCTTCTCCTGGCTCCTGGACGCCAATGTAGACAGCTGCTGCACCTGCAGTGGCTTGCGCCACATCCACCAGCTCCTGCCAGAACTTGTCCTGGCAACAGAACTGGTGGAAAAACAGGTGAGTCTGTTTGTCAAGTTGATTGAAATTTTGAAATTCACATTCAAGTTTCTCCTCAAAAACAGTTTCTTCATTGTTGAACTTCTCGAATAAGGTGCTGTACATGGTCTCCAATTTTTGTGTCTCAGCCAGCTTCTTCTGCCTGATCAGCCAGTCTATGAGGGAGGAAAAAACACAAAAGGTTTGAGCCAGAAGGACTTTTCTTCAAGACCTTGAAGCTACAGCGAGCCACTGTGTTCACTCCCAAACATGCCAAAGCATCCCCACCATTCCACCATTCCCGCACCTTTCTGCTTCCTTCTCAGCCAGCTTCTCCCTGAAACTATGCTTGCAACAACCGTGGCTCCCCACACAAACAATACTTTCACGACTTCACCCTAGTCCTAGTGATCCTTTGATACTGCAAAGGCACGTTGGCTCGTCCTTATCGGGTTGTGTCAGTAACGTAACATGGGAATCTTTCCATGCGCCTGGTCTGAGCTCTCATCTTGGCCAAATCTTGCTCAACTTGTTCTTTGACAGTCTTGGCCTGCCAAACGTTCTGTGGATGTACAAAACCACCTGGATTTTAGGTCAAGTGAACGTCGGTGGAAAATCAAAGTCTAAAGGTCTCAGGACCAGCATTACCTTCAACAGATCGAATTGGCTGTGTTTCACGGCTTCCGTCTTTTTGGAGGCCTCCTCTTGTTCAGCATATTGCGCAAGCCATTTGGACAAGAAGTCAACTCCATCCTGCAACAAGAATGGGATGTCATCATGACAGAGAAAACACAGAATCCTTTTTGTTAAACAGCTATCTATGAGCCCTGGATCTTAGCTTCAAAGCTTTGGACCAAGGTCAATCAGGGAACGCATCTTCACAAGCACTGAAACCCGCAGCCCTGAAGCCAAGGACATCCGAAAGCCTTTTTCACGCTGCACCAGTGACTGGGGTGAAACTCTACAAGTCTGACGTCAGCTCACCAATTTAGTGAGCTTGAAGATTATGGATTCCAAAGCCATGCAAGTGGGTGTGTTTTCTCATAAATCTTGATGTCGCAATCCTTCATATATGAGGTTGGGATGCGGATTTCGCATGCTGTCTTGCATTCAAAGTGCGATCCATGTCTTGCAGCTTGCTTGGCTTTGCCAGCCTTACCGGGCCTAACCACCCGAGCATGACCCACACGCTGTGTCCTTCTATCCCAGTGAAAGGGAACAAACGTTGGCGCGGGCCATTCACGGATTCACTGCCGCGATCAACCTTTTTGACCTAACCCCTGTTGCAGCAAGTGCAATGATACCAAGTAGTTCGCATACTCGTGCCTAAGATTCACATCAGTTGAATCCAAGGGAATGACACGGGCTCCGGCTTGCTGTCAGCTTGGGGATGCTTGGTGGCTGGGACTTGGGAGTGGCCAATGATGACACAAGTTCCTAAAACCTGCAACCAAGAGGCGGGTCGGAGCGTAAGACTTCCTTCCGCCGGATCTCCAAGCGTTTCTTGGCAGCTTGAACCTGGAAGATTCATGAGGATTCATGGGATGGTCAAACCTTACCATTTGCCCAGATTTTTTTGGTAGTGAGATGTTATGAGATTTTCACCAAGTGTCTTGGATGCACCAACTCAACCCTTCAATCACATCTGGGAGTCTCGGCCTGTAGCGTCCTCTGCCTTTCTTGTTTCTTCACCTCCTTGTCCAGCTCGTCCTGTTGGGGAACACGGCATGGTAGGATACTCACAAATCGGGGCATGGTAGGATATTCAGAAAACCCGAGACTTGAACAGGGGCTCACATATTGTAAAGCTGTGCCACCTGTAACCGTAACCATCACCAAACCCAACAAAATCACACCAAGGCACATATTCCTTTGCCAAGGCCTCGCAACGGTCTTTGGCATTTTTGGCACGTTGTGCCAACATGGCATGCTTCACATCCATCTTCTTGGCCCGTTGCTCAGCGGTGGTCATGTGCATACCTGACAACCAAGGTGGAAAGCAAATTCCCTGGGCTCCCATCTCACATCTCACCTTAAAAAACTTGCCCGCAACAAAGAGCTAAGGGGAAAAAGATTTCACAAATTCATTTGTATAGGACAGTTTGCACGAGACAGCCATTCCACATTCATCTTAAGTTTCAACTCACCATGAGAGCGTGAAACTGGGTCCGAGCGGCTGGTAGCACGCACCAGATTCACGGAGGAATACTTCCTGGCGCGAAGAAAATTCTCCACGAGTGGAGAATACTGCAGCTTGCGCCGAGGGCGTCGATTCCATTGGCCCATCCATGCAGACCTGACCAACAAGGCAAGTGGAAGAAGCGGGAAAGGGTCGAATGAAAAGGTCATCTGGCCAAGAAGGGAAGTACTGAAAATGGGTTGGAGCTGGGGCACTTCTCTGCCAAGGAGTCAGCACTCAGTTGTCCAAGCAAGGGCTGCGAAGCATTTCCACGCCTAGGCAACATGAGCAATGAATATGAGCGGATACCGAAAAGACACAGCCTGGTGCGGCACGTAAATCCCTCAAGACTGGCCAAGGCTCACATGCTCTTACCTCTGCAGTATATGTTTCAATCGTTTGTATTGAGAATATTCAGTAAAGTTGCAGCGTCACAGGGTTTGCTTCTACATTCCGTTGTGTCTGCGAGGGAGCTGCCTGCAGTACCTCATGAAGTCACCACTGGACTTCTGGAAACAGCCGTTTCATGGAATCTGTGCCGAACACATCCAAAGTCCAACCTGTATAACTTCATCTTTACGGCATTGTTATTGGCAATGCAGCTGCTACCGTGCCCCACTGAGGGAAAAGTCAAAACGCGGAAAGCTGCAGCCACAGCAAGCAACGCTTCAATTCTTTTGCCCAATTAATGGGTTGGTATAGGATAGACTCTTCCCCAAGTCATTGGATCATGCACCTTTTCCTTGTCAAGTCACATCGCCACCTCCCAGGTTTAGCTTCCAGTGCGATGTGTCCACAAACTCTGGACAAATTCCGGAGGTCCAGAAGGAGATACGTATGACAAGATCCTCAAGACAGCAAATGAAAGAAGAAAGGTTCACCCAGCAACCCACCACATGAGAAGCGGCGAAGCTCCTAGACCTTGACTGTACCTAAAAATTTCCACTGGTTTCGGTCCTTGCGAAACTTCTCAGTGAAGTCAATTCGAGACTTGGGGTATGCCAAAAACATGGCGTAGAGCACTGCTTGTGCCACAGCATCTGCATAACAACGGAAGAAGAAGTCCTGCAGTGCCAAACACCGAGTACACATCAGAAAGAGACCCAAGTGCACAGTAGCACCTGTCGTTTCTGTCTTGGGCTTAGCCGCTTAGCCCTGAGGACCTGCATTGAACACCTCCTCAAAACTGACTCTTCTGTCCTTCCGCGTAGGGTTCAGCGAGCTGAAGAGACCCACAAAATTGGCGGAAATGCGATCGAACAAGCGGGTCTCCACATCTAAGTGCTTGCCAGGCTTGAAGTACCAACAAATACCTGCAAGGCATTCTCGCACTGCCAGTGGCAAAATACGTACATATAAGGCATCCGATGTCCTACAACCAAAAAAAAAAGGCACGCAAATTAACGATGCAAATCCGAGATGCAGAACCAGAAGGTGTCTTGAATCACCGCTCTGGAGCACTGAGACTTGAAGTCCTTGAACCACAAATTGCGCGCCTGCTCTGACCATCCCTTGAAGTCCAGATTTTGTGCCTCAGGTCCCAACAAGCTTTGACACTCATGATCCTTCTAAGCATATTTTTCTGAAAAGCAAGGGTAGCGAATTGAAGTTCTACTGGGAGATGTAGGGGACAGCTTCTGCCACCAAGGTGCTATGTTGCTCATAATCTTGTCCATGGGAATGGACGCAGGCAAGGGTGCCGGCTTGGCCAAGCCACCGCCATAGCACTCGTTGGGCAGCTCAGCGAACTCTACGTTGTAGACATTCACCGTGGGTAAAGAGACCTCAATGACTGTGCCTTCCCTGCTCCACTGTTGGCGCTGTCTAGCTTTGAAGAACGCCACTGAGCTGAATCTATAAAAAAAATGAAGACTCCGTCATTTAAAGTAGGCAAAGCAAGACATCCCTCATCATTCCGGAGTTTTGACCTGCAAATCTTCTGGCGTCTTCTTGAGTCTAAACTTCCAGCAAGCTACCCCTCGCGGTCGCGAGGATGTTGAAGGAGTGGTCTCAATTAGATCTTCCTCCACATGATTTCCAGGCTGAGCCTTGGTGCAGCAAACACCCAAACCCATGAGGAATCATGTGCTCTACACGGACCTAGCAGCTATAAATTGGCAGGCAAGGATCAATCACCTCAGTGATGAAGCCCACCTTTGAGCTGCCAGCACTATCCATGGATTCCACAACCCTGAGTCGTTTCGTTGAAGCCAATTGGATCTAGATTTTCTTCCAACCTGATGGTAACAAGATGTTTTACCATAATTTGGATGCTACTGCTACAATATGACCTTTGAGAAATGTCTCCCCAAACAATAACCGCGGCACAAAAAAAGACCTTGAGCCAAAGTAGGCAAAGGTCATGGAAATTCTGTGACCAATGCATCTTCAGTAACAATCCACCTCCACAGCCCTCCCGCACTGTCCCAGTCCCTCTGCAGCGAACCCGCTGAAGTCATGACTCAACTAACCGCCTTGACACGTCTAGGAAGAGTGCTGCCCTTGGGTCGGTCCTTCGGTTGAACTGTTGCCATCTCAGCCAGCGCTTTGGCTAAGATGCCGCCCACATTCTCCTCTAAGTACTTGGCTGCTCCCGCATCCATTCCTCATCTCTTTTCATGTTTGACTCTTGGGCGGGTTGCATCGCAAGAAAATATAATGCAAAACTTTGTAAATATATATATATGTGTGTATATATATATATATATATGTGTGTATATGTATGTATATATTCGAATATATATTATACACGTCAGGGATAGTGAAGGAGGAATCCAAAAGTTTGCTGACACAACTTTAAATTTGTTAGATTTGGTACTCAACATCTTCGTCTTCGCCCCGAAAAAGAATCTTACCCCCACCTAGCATCACTTGCAGCTATGGATCTGACGTCTTGTCACAGGATGTGCTGACACTGCAGTTGCTCGATGGGAGCGGAGCCGTCAAACAGCTGCAAGTGATGCTGGCAATTGTGTCGTTTCAGCATGGAGAAATGCAAACTCGTAAACTAATGGGGTCAAACACTAGGGTCTTTTGTATGGTGACACCACATGTGAGGGATATGACACGTGTCTCACTGCAAGGGGTCTTGAACTTCAAGTCTCTCAGAGTCTTTGTCCTGCCTCCCAACTTGGAGACTTGGTGAAATATCTCAAGTCAAGGAACATGGACAAAGCAAACAAAGGAGAAAACCATTCAGGTTTCTCAGTAGTGCTTTTGGGGGCCTTTGGAGCAGGATATCATTTAAAAGTGTAGATCACCAGACTTACTTCCTTTTGACAAAAGTTGCAGGGCTTCAGTGTCAGCTTTTATGCCTTATCCTTTTTTGGTCGGCATTGCCGCAGCGGACGCGCACACACGCGTGAAAAAGTCAATGCGAACTCCGAAATCAAAGCTGACTTCGTCGCCTTGACGGATTATCTGAGGTATGATTGCCACCCACACATGGCATGCAAGACGTTGAACAGAAAAGGCACAAAGCGTTCTGGGATTCAGTTTGGGAAGTGCAAATCTGCCGCCCAGGACTCAACTTCTTGTTGAAGCTCTCTCAACGCTTCCTGCCCAGTGCCCAAAGTTTAAACACACTAGAAAACTAGCAATTATACAGAATATCATATATCCTTTAAAAAAAAAGACTACAACAGTGTCGTCTTTGTTTCGGCATTTCCCTTTTTCTGCCAAGGAATTTGCAACTCTTAGGAAGGACATGGAAGGACATTCTTTTAAGCTTGCTACATGGTGGTAGCTATGAAGGAAGTTGGGGCCCTGAAACCTACTAATTCATACCAAGCTGCCCTTTCTGCCAAGTCTGGGTCCTCAGCTTCACACAAATCGCTAGTGCTCTGTCAGTCTGGTGGTGGGTGGGTGGTGGGTGAGTCAGCCCACTGAGGTATTGTGGCGTGCGCATGTGTTTTGAAACAAGCGAACCAGGTAACCATGATTGCTGAGTGCAACCTACGAGAAGAATCTGTGCATGTTTCAAGGAAAGATTTTGTTCATGCTCCAAATCTCATATTCGATGATGGACAACATTCAGGGGCATAGCCAAGTTTCATGCAAAGCTGCCAAGAACTTTGCAAGCTTTTTCCCAGACCTGGTCAAAAATTCATCACCAAAAACGACTTCATGGAGCTTCATACCTACAAATTCCCCTCAAGGAAGTGACCTCGCCTCTTCTGAATATTGATGGCAATGTCTCGGGCACGAATCAGGAATCCTCCAATCTTCTTGAAGCCATCCTCATCCACCATTCGAGTGGTCATAGCACAACTCCCTAAACGCACCCCTCCAGGTGAAATGGGAGAAGCATCTGAAGCAATGGTGTTCCTGTTCCTTAGATGACAAGCCACATCCAAAAATCATCACGACAATTTCTCTCCCCTCAAAAACTCTGACCATAAGGACGAGTTTTGGAAGTCCAAAACTAAAGCTACTCAGCTGTCATCGCTTTGTATCCGATCTGGGACACATCCCTAGGCATCACTCAAAAAGTGGTTCAAGAACCGCCCACAAACAAACAGAAGAGCTTATAACTTTTAACTCCTGTCCCAAGTACACAATGATGGAGGCTTCTTCGCAGACTTTCTCCATCTTTGCACCGGACAAGCCTTCAGACTTCAAATCCCAAAGCAACAAATGGTTGTCAGTGCCTCCAGTCACCTCGGCAAATCATAGATACCACGGAAACAAAGGTGTACAGTATTTCTTTTTGGTCTTGTGATATGTGATATGATTTATATGTTTCACATATGTCATGTGCCTCAAATCTGCTGAAAACAAATCAAAAATTCTAGAAGTTAAAATGCTCACCAACGAATATACCAAGTCACAAGCTTGGAGCCGTGGTCAGACAAATGTGACCCCAAAGCTCTGCAATTTCGCACCACGCGTTCACAGTAGTCCCGAAACTCTGGACTAGCCACCTGCTTGGGGTTTTTGCAACGGATCTTCGAAACTTTGTGCTTGAAATGCTTAGGAGGAAAGCGAGTAGATAAATCAAAACATGTCAAAAACGAAGCCAAAAGAGGTTAGTATCAAGAGGTCAAACGTTTCATCAATTTCAACTCACCAGGATCGGTTTCACCCGAGCCTCACGAAGTTGGAAGGCCAGTGCTCCAATGGTTGCATTGTGAGGACCACCTTGAAGAGCTGGAAACACAGCCTTTTCAACACGGAGGATAGTTGCGACTTTTGGTGCGACACTTACCACCCAACAAAGGAGAACGGTCAGCATGAAAGAAATGTTTTCTATGTATCTGTATATGTATGAAGTACATACAAACATACAAACACAAGTGATAATTTTGCTAGCGAGCCAAGCCCCAGCTTCAAACTCAAGTCGTTGTATTGTATAGAGTTGAGACGATTTGTGAAGGTTGCACAATACAACACGCCCAAGACCAACAACGACAACGGCAACGTGGACCACACGACCCCGAGCACAACCAGAAGCAGCACAAGCACAACCTGAACTATATACAACAAAAACATACAAAAACCACAACCACCCACCCACCCACNCAACAACAACAACAACAACAACAACAACAACAACAACAACAACAGCAACCGTCAGGGCACTTGAGACACTAGAATCGCAGTTGTTTTTCTGAATAAAACCTTGAAAAAGTTGATGCTTGTGAATGTGAGCGGCATTGTCGATCTTCTGTTCAAGCTCTTTCCGGCAGAAGATCATTCCACCACGAGGCCCTCGCAGTGTCTTGTGGGTGGTGGTTGTGACTACGTCTGCATAGGGGAAAGGCGAAGGATGTTGCTCTGTGGCCACCAGCCCACTGATATGTGCCATATCTACCAGAAGATATGCACCAATTTCATCGCAAACTTTCCTGAAAGTTGCCCAATCAATCTGCCGTGGATAGGCCGAGGCCCCGGCAATGATGATCCGTGGCCGAAAGACCCGTGCTGTTTCAGCCAATGCATTGTAGTCTATGAGCCCAGTGGTTTCATCAACACCGTAGGGCAAGGATTCAAAATAGATTGAGGTGGCAGAAACCTTGCGTGTGCTGGTGTAATGCCCATGCGTTAAATGACCTCCAGCAAGTAGGCTCATGCCCATGATTCGGTCATGCGGTTCCAAGAGCGCTGTGTACACCGCAAAATTCGCTGGAGAACCCGAATAAGGCTGGACATTCACTGACCACAAATCAGGTGACAAGTCAAAAGCTCTCAATGCTCGTTCCTTACAAAGCCTTTCAAGGTCATCAATAACGAAATTTCCACCATAGTATCTTGCACCAGGCAATCCTTCAGAGTATTTGTTGTTCAGAACGGAACCCAAAATCTCGAAGACATAAGGAGATGCAAAGTTTTCGGATGCAATGAGATTGACACTCCGACTCTGTCTGTTCCACTCTTTGTTGATCAATGAGCTGATTTCTGGATCAACATTTTTCAGGTCAGGTATGCCATTGCCGATGTCTCTGACAGCTGAAGAACGTTTCGATCTTACCCTTCGTCGCATATGAATGCTATGCCCAAAAAAACCACTAAAGCAAGCAACGCTCGTGAATGTCGACTGATGTAGTCCAGTGCCTGGGCAAAGTCAGGCTGGGAAGGACTGCAGAGATTTTATCATTCTGAATCCCATAGCCTTAAGCAGTATCTCAGAGGTACCGTTTATAGTTTAGGAATTCATCAGGTTGATTCGAAACACCTTGTTCAACTCGCATCCTCACTCATAAAGCATTTTCTGGGGGCAGCATTCAAGCCACAGGCACCTAGGCCTCTGCACTATGGAACCGAGGCACTGGATCTTGTTGATCCTGCTCTTCTTGAGTTGCCTGGTGTTTTATTGCTCCGGACCACCTGAATAGTCTGACTTCCTATGCAGAGGCTGCCACCATGTCCCCATAGCTCCATGACGTTTCCAAAACAAGCAAGGCAGGTTGCTGCTACTTGGTGTTGGTTTCGCCTGGTTGGCTAATTTTATGGCAGCTCTGACATCACAAATTTCGAACTTTAAGGGACGCTTGTCTTTTACTCACCGGGGGATCGATGCTGCGTACTATTGTGACGAAAAAATCCGTGAATAGCATACACACGTGATTGATTCACTGTGATTTTATGGAATTTCTTGCAAGATCCCATTGTGTGACGAAGACTCAAAGAAAAAAAACAAACTCGGCGTTTCTTTTCCAGTGAAACTATGTTCATGTTTGTCTTGTAACTTGTATGTGTTCCTGATATTTCCTGGGTCGACGAATCATGTTCGACAGCTCTGCATCTTCATACGTGGCATCAAACCAACCAATGCATTGGACAAGTCCATGTTCCGCACACCAATTCCCATTCGCCAAACTAAGCCGTGTGAGCCCCCGTGCACACAACACTCGCAGCCGCTACCACGTGGCCTAGCCGAAGCTGCCCGTTACCAAAGGGTACGACCCAAGCCAGCGGATATCACAATTCTATGAAACGACGATTCACTTAGATATGACACCAAGACTCAAGACTTCTTCTTGAAATTGCGTTGCCTGAAACGATGAAGTTGTTTGGCACCTGCCGGTGTCAGGGACTCACTTTGGATTGCCAACCAGAAATTGAACATTTTTTGAAACCATTTTTTCGAACAAATGTCCTGGACAACTTCGTCTAGCGAAAGACGGTGATCATGCGATGCAAACTCCTCAACAAAGTTTCTGGCCTGCTGCTCCAGCAGGCTCCATGGCAACCACATAATTTGAAATAGTGTTCAGAATGATCCCTTACATATGCTATTTACTTGTTGTTGCAAATTGCATGTCGGAACCACAATGTCCCCACTCAGAGCCTAAAGAACCTAGGGGGGGTCACGGCTCAGCATGTTCCATAACCAACTCAAATACAAATATCAAGGGTGGGATTCCACCAGATGTTTGAGCCAACAAAAACCAACATGGCGATAAAGAATTCGTATACTTTGATATTTGCGTGTGAAAAAATTGGTTTTCATCACCACATTTTATTACACAGTGCCCAGCAATTCTCCTAGGTTTTTCGGAAAAAAAACGCATCATGTTCCAGCAAGAACTTGGTTGTTGCTGCCGTGCAAGAGAAGTGTCGCCCAGTTTGCACTGCGTTTGGCTTTCTGTACCATGGCAACGCACAGTTCGGGCAATTGTTGATAGTTGATACTCTGGATGGTTCAGGCCCAGGCAGCTAAAAAATATGGCGAGAGCAAGCATCAAACAACATTCATCCGTCCATGCAAGTGGAGCAATTGAAAACATCGTGGAAACGAACAACAGATCCACATTTGCGAACAACATTGCGTTTACAGATTGGGACAGCTTTTGTCGGGAACCATACGTGAGTAGAAAATCAATCATCTTCAAATTTGTCTTGCTACGACTTCAAAATGGAAATTTTGCGAAAAGTTTTGCCTCGACCCCGTGGACGCAACATGTTGGTACAACCCCATAAGGATGCATTTGCATCCATGCCGAAGGGCTTGCTGTCCTATTCGACAGATGGAGCGGTTTTTTCGCGGCAAAAAACCGATGTCTGTTTGTTCTATATGAATATGAAGTATGTTTCTGGTACCTCTTCTTACCTCCGCATCAATCTGTACAAAACACTTCCGGAACTCTTTAGGATCGGAGGGGCCGGCTGGGCTCTTCTCGGTCCGCAAGCTGGAGACCATGGCTCAGCCGCAGCCCATTGTCACCCCAAGGTTGAATCGGGCTGCCCAGGCATGACAGTTTCGTCTTGTGCAAAACTGCAGACCAACGTGGTGGAGACCACCAACCGGGGCAGCACAGCAGCTTCCGACACCGTAAGCCAATAGAAGAGCACGTGTTGACCCCTAACACTTTCCTGGACAAAGCTTCAACCGGTACTATTCCATTACGTTGGGCAAAAGCATTTGGCCGTGTTCGTTAGCCAATGATTTGGGTAACAAACTCCCTTACAACAAATGGTACGGATTCGGATGATTTCGAAGTTTTACGACGGACACTTGGGTGAGGCAATTGGATCGGCCCCGTCGAAGCAAAAAATTCAGCATCACTTACAAATCATTGGCGGCGTGCGACAAGATGCGTTCTGAATTCATCCTTCTTGTAGTACATTGCAAATGGCCAGGCGGAACTCTTACAGTACTATATACATCCCCACAAACAAACCGATTAGCAACATAACATACGCATCATTACCGCCTCATCCATAAGAAACATAATATCGCACCCTGAGCCAATGTTCGGGCATGCATGAATGTACTCGTTACACGGGATGCAACTTGCACAGGGAAGCAAGTTTTTGACCAAATTTTCACCTCCGCCTGTCATCGCATGAGTGGTGTTCACACATGAATTGGAAAACTGCCATCCAATCCCGCTCTGAAGTGGTTGACACGGGGCTGTTTGGATGCAATGCTAAGGTACTTTTGATTCTTTGTTTCGACTTTGGCTCCATGGGCGGGATCGATGAACATTGGCTAGGATTTGTTGCAACAAGTACGGCAACAGTAGGTGATCCTGAGCAAAACCTGGACCAGTAAGCGACATCGCGCAATGCGATGATTGAAAGGAATTAGGCCATGGAAGTGTTTGAGATGATTGATTCCGATGAGTTCATTGTCAAGGGGCAGGTCCCTGGGGATGAGGCCACCTATGTGAGCGTAGCGTTTGGTGCGTCCATTGGCAATATTGTGTACGTCACCGCGCCGCCGTGGTTGTTCCAATTCGCCCGTGCGCGATTGCATGAACCTCATGTTGTTTTTTTCGTAATGACGGGGGGTTAGTAACCATCCCACTGGTTCAATTGGACGCATACTTGGAACACTGGGGGCATTGTTCTCAAGATGATGATTTGTTTTTCCTTCTTTCTCGCGCCTTTTTGACCGCAGAACGTTCAGTAGCAAGGACGGTTTTACTGGTCAATGTCCAGGCATTGGGCACGATGCTAGCCATTTATATACCGGCGGCTCCCGGATGTGCAGCGGAGAGGGCCAAGTCCAAGCCGGTCTCCTTACAAAAGGGCTGCAAGTCTGCTGTAGTGGGGGGGCTGGTGACTTCAGCGAGGATCTCACTGATGGAAGGGGTATTGCCTTCGAGGATGTGGCAGCCAGATAGGTCTTTGTCAAGGAGGGATGCTGCAAAGGCATGCATGGCCGCATGCGTGAGCATGGCGCTCCAGCGGTGGATCAAGGCGTTAGTGAGGAGTGGCGCAGAAGGGCTGGGGCTTGGCGGCCTTTGGTGTGGGCGAGGCGCCCCAGGAAAGTTGCGGCTCTATCACTCCAACGTCCTCCAACTTCAATCCCGAAGACAACAAGGCGGCATCGCCGATCCCTGAGGAATTCGGGGTAGGTGCGTTCCTTGTTCCTCCTCGCGTCCCTTAGAGCTGTGCCTCTGTATTGCCCTCCCCGCATGCGTGGGCGCCCGGCTCGTGTGAGGGGGGAAACCAACGTTGTGTCAACCGCTAGTTGCGCCCCTCCCCACAGTGGGAGGCCGTCAGCGATGACCTCAATTCTCCTGTCATGAGATGATGACATGCCATCTGTGTGGCCTGCACGTGAAACACAGGTGCTCTTATGCATCGAAGGGGCGAAGGCAATTTTCAAAGTTGCATGATCGGTTGCATGTAACCATGGACGACACTGTGGGAACGCCGACGGGCGGACCATTGGCCAAAGGAATTGGAGCCGGGGGTGCGAATGTTGTGTTTTTTTGCGTTGTACCTTCGCAGTTGGAAACGGCCTTTGGTAGAATGGATGGTGTGCATGGACATCTGCAAACCATCATGTTCGACCATGGGCAATAGCAACATCTCATCATAGGGATTGAGGTTAAGTTTCAATCATGCGGATCTGATCTAAGTCCGTGAAAAAACGATCGTTCAAGCCACACTCATACTACATCCCCCTTCCCCTTGGCGCTTGCCCGGGATCGCCTTATGCAATTATGCAAATGCACCGGACGCGCAGACAATTGGTAATCCCGAGGCAATCTGGCATTCACATTTTTGGACCCTTGGAAGGAGACCCGTGGTAGCAATTTGAGTCCACTAGTGGTTGACGTCCCGAAGGTCGCCCCACAATACTCGACATTTGCATAAACCAAATCGATTTCGGAAAAATGGCGATGGCATGTTGATCGGTTTTGAGCTTGTTGTTCCTGTTCCCGACATGCTAAAGTGGATGCCACACAACTATTCTCCGCCAAAAAATCCCGGCCTCTTTGATCCATTTCTTGCATTCGCCTCGCGCAGGCTTCGCGCAGTAGTTTTCGGCCTGGCACAGAAAAGAACAGCAGACAGTGAGTGGGTGAAACCCACATGCGAATGCAGGCAACCTTTTAGGGCGCAGGGAAGCACAACAAATCAAATGTACGTTTCACGTTCATCAGGGGTCCGTAAATGCGAGGTATTGCCTATTGGGTGCGAACTTACATCACATGCAAAGCATCTGGGAGGTCATTTGGATGGCCCTGGCGCTTGCGACTCTAAAATTTGCACACGGTCAGGTGAAACCAAAGGTCAATTCGACTGGCCACATTCCACCTTCCACACCCAACAAAAGATCCGTATCCTCCAAGGTTGGTGTTGTATTGTCTGCAGACAATGTGGCTGAATAAGGCGGAACTGCCGAAAATCGGTGGGTTTCAAGCACAACGCGAAAAAAATCCAAGGAGAAAAAAACACACAATCCCTTCGTTCCATCCTTCGTGCCCCACCTCCGTAGTTGTTGCAAGCGCTTGTCCGCCGTCTTGAAATTCAGACATGTTTTTTTAATTTCCATGCCTTGCAGTGCTACGTGATGTTGTTTTTTTTCCCTGACCCCTTTTTGCCGCGATATGGTCTCAAGGAACTGTTTTACCGGGCAGCTTCCTTCGCCGACGATGCCTTTTCCAACCTAATGATTTGGTTTTGCAAAGCTGGTGAGTTCCACCGCCGGGGTCGTCCCAAACAAATCGGAGTTTCCGAAGTGCAAAAAATGGCAGTGGAAATTGCTGAGGGTTTTAACATGTTAGACGGTCTACTCCCTCACGCCGCTAAGCGGTGCTCGAAACGGTGCTCGAAATTAATAACGCCTTTAATTTTTCAACGAAACATCCGTTCACTGACCAATTCGTCAAGCCCATCAAATAATTTTTTACGAATTGGAGGTGGTGTTGGCCCAAACTGGCATTCAGCATGGAAATGGAAAGACCAAGACTGCCGTTCGATTCTTCTGTGCATGTAAAACCGCTGCGCCATCGCCGGAAAAATGCACACTGAGAGGAGGCTCGCAAAACTTTCACTTTGCAAATCAAGAAAGTATGTCGACGAGAACTACGGTCTTGGAAAGGAAGGCCGGGCTCTACCCAGGCAACGCGTCCATGTTCCATGTGGAAAACACTTTGAACACAACCAACAAGTGGGGAGTTCGCATCCATGTTGGGAAGATTGTTTGTTGGGCCCTTGGCCATCGTACATGATGCACCCACTATTTTTTTCCCTCACACCTTTGATACGGTCTCAATGGTCAATGGTCAACCCTGTATGCCCCATTGAGCAGCCCTGTTTCAGGCACAGTGGAAATGTGAAACAATTTCATATATACATTACCGTTTGCAGAAATGCAAAAATTCAGGGAGCATTACGGTCTCAGGGAGCTGTTTTACTGGACACCATAGCGATTTTTCTGCCATGTGGACAATTACGTTTGGCAATCAGACGTCTGAAACTGAAAAAACACCGGACGAGTTCTGGAACACTTCGTTCGCGTCGGGCTACCAACAATGTACGCGCTGAAATGTGTGCGACAAGTCCAAACTTACAACCCACACTGCAGTTCGAGCTGCGGCAGCTTTATCCATTAAAAGGTTCGCTGTCAGAAGATGCTTTTCCACCCTTGTGCGTGGTCAAAAGCCATTTTTGTTCTTCCGGTTGTTTGACCTCCAATATCTTTTCCACGGCGAAGGATCACATACGCAAACGAGTGGTAGACAATCTTCTTTTGGTTGTTACGAAAAGCGTCTGGTGAACGACTTGGCGGAAGCATGGCACAATAAGGGCAAAACCCGAATTTTTCCTTAGCAGGTGGTGTGCGACAACGCTAGGTTTTACGCCCACGACGAGTCAGCACAGTTGTGGAATATATCTTTTTTAACTAGGGGACAAAAATTGGAGGTGCAGGCTTTGATCTAGACGATGGTACTTCTTTGATAATTTGGTTCACCTGCGCTTATACGCTTGGCTGTCGACAAAACGGTCATGCTGACACATCGGGCGCACCCACCAAATACGCTTGTGACACACACAGTCTCGTCTTCAAAGCTTTGGAGCGGACAAAGGCAAAAATGGTTTGATATATATTGACAAGTTGTGGAATGATGATGCTGCACATTGGTCTCGTTGGCCAAATGGAACAAGGTACGAAAGCTATGCTCCTAAACCGTTGGATATTGCATAACACAACAACTTCCATGTATGCGACGATGAAATTTCAATGCCCGCGCCATTACTTGGTCTTACATCACTTGCAAGAGTCATTAGGATTTGGCAAAGCGTGTTGCCAGTTTGCCCGCGCATCGCTGTTTTTAACGTGTGCTATCCAAGAAATACGTGGGAGTCAAACTTCATGCGTATTGCAGGTTTGCGACCCTTGGACATTGGAGAGAAGTAGATTTGGATGATATTTTGTGGAACTCACGTTTGGGTTCGTTTGTCGATTTTTGCCGCATGTAAATACCAGTCATGTACATATTCTCACTTTTTGCGACCTAAAGAGGGCCCGCCATTGGTGCGCAGGCCTGGCCTGGCCTGACCTGACCTGCACTGCGAGTCAGCAATGATTCGTTTTGGAAGTGGTCACCGTACTCTTAACAAGAAACAACATTATGCACCACTTGACATCCTTTTTCGGAAACTTGTCGCACAATTATAGCACCTCCATCAAACACCGCCTGGCCCTCCGAATGGCCTCGAATTTTTCCATCACTGCAACAATCGGGCCCGAGCCTTGAAACAAGCAGCTGGGGTGAAACCTTGGTCAGTCGGAGGGACGCCACACAGGTGGGATTATCAAATCCAAATTTTTGGTCGATAAAAGGTTTGAGGGCCATGGTGGGAGGAAGCGAAATGTCACCATCACTGGACTAAACTCTTTTAAAGTTTTTACATTTCCTACACTTTCTGCCAGGTGTAAAATAAATTTGCACAAAACTACTGGGCATAATCCAACTCTATTTCACCACCTGCGCCCAAAATGGGTTCGCCTTGTGGCATGGAGGTATTGACCATGGACCATTATCTGCATTTCAGAGGTCCGAAGTTGGAAAACTCAAAATCTTGCAGAGCACTTGGAGGACGTTTCGAAATGGAAATGTTTGAAAACTTGGCTACCAACCCCTGTAGGACGAGCAATTGCACAACACCCATTGGAAGATGAGTTTGCTGACATGTTGGAAAACTTGTTCGTTGGTCCAGTGGTATCATTGCCGAAGCCGGTTGTTTTGACGGAGGACGTCTGGACTGTGCAGGAATTGCGGATTGCGATTGGCAGGTTGCGATTGAAAAAATCGCCGGATCAATGTGGTGTGTCTGCAGAGTTGTTACAACATGTCCCCGAAGAATTTTTGACGGCCTTGCTTCAGATCTACAATTCCGTGTTGGAGGATGGGGAAGTTCCAGATTGCTGGCGGACAACCTGTTTCCACATGTTGGCAAGTGATTTCAGGCCAATTGCTAACTTACGTTTACTGTACAAAGTTTTTGCATATTTGATTCTTGGACGTATCGAGCATACACTTGACACCTATCAACCCGAAGAACAACACGGATTCCGCTCAAAATTCCGGCTTGAAGAGCACCTGCTTACAGCCATTTTGTTCCTTGACAAAGCAACTGCGCACGGAATACCGGTTTGGTTGGTAAGTTTGGATCTTTCAAAAGCTTTTGACCGTGTGCATTGGCCTACTCTTTGGAATGCATTGCGTGCTCAAGGCATTTCGGATCACATGATATGGATGCTGTCGAAACTGTATGAGGGCCAATCAGGAGAAGTGCAGGGCAAGTGGGGATCTAGCCGCAATTTTCCCATAACTTCTGGCGTGAGACAAGGGTGTGTCCTAAGTCCTCGTTTATTTTCCGCAGTGTTGCAGTGGGCTATGAAAAATTGGAGGCGCGACGCTTCTTTGAAAGGATTTGACTTAGGGGATGGCGAACCTGCGTTGCTGGATCTGCGTTTTGCTGACGACATCCTATTTTTTGCAAAATCATATGTTGAAGCTGTTTCGCTCTTACATGATTTGGTCACTGCATTGTCGCAAGTTGGTTTGATACTGAATGCGACTAAGACGGTGGTCCTGCCAAACGAAGCACAACCACCACAGCATTTACAATTGCCTTCTGGGGAAAGGATTGCTATTTTGGAACATAACTCTGGTCAAAAATGGTTAGGTTGTATACTGACGGCACAAGGCTCCAAATTGCATCATGTTGATGTGAAACATCACCTGCAGCAGGCGTCCAAGGCATTTTTCGCCAACCGTTGGATCTTGACAGACCACCAAATATCGATTGCAACAAGGCTGAAATACTTCGACAAGGTGGTGGGTACCGTGGCATGTTTTGCTGCTGGACATCGGGCTTTGTATAAAAATGATTTGCTGAACATGGACGTGTCTTACAGAAAACTATGCCGACAAATTGTTGGACCTCCACCTGGCACAAATTGGAGTTTAGACTGGCATGACATTTTGCATTTTTGGAACGAACAGGTAGCACATTTCGCTACACTGGCCGGTGTCAAATCCTGGTCGCAGTCTGTCTGCACTCATTATTGGAAGTTCGCAAGGTATGTGGCCTGCCTCCCTTCACACAGATGGGTAAAACGTGTATTAGCTTGGACTCCTCCTGGGTCTCGCAATGCAGGACGCCCTGCAAACACTTGGGAACACAAACTGGTTACCTATTGTCGTTACAAAAATGTGGGACATTGGATGGATGCTGCTGAAGACCAGCACTGGTGGGAATCTCATTCGGACGACTTCATCAACTTCTGCCGGCTTTGAATGTAAACTAAATTTCGTGTATATATTTTGCAATTTGTTCACGTTTCATTTCTTTTTCACGCCTGTGCCCAATGGGGCCCGCCATTTTTTGGCGTACAGGCTCGACTCGACTCTGCATTTCAGAATGGCGGACAAGCGGCTTCTCTGTAACACTTTTGCATGTCTAATACGACTGATGTACGGAGGTGGGATGCGAAGTACGGAACGAACGCACTTGGTTGAAATCCATCAATTTTCCCCATACTGTGTGCAGGCAATACAACAATTTTGACACAACACAAGCTTGGAAGATACAAATTTTTCGCGGAGTGTGCAAAGTGGAATGCCGCCAGACCCTCGCCAATTTATCGAATTGCCCTTGTCTTCACCCAATCGTCTACAAATTGGCAGGCTAGCAAATATGAGATCGATTTGTTACAGCAGGAGTGGCCATTGCGTCAAAGTACTTGAAACGGTCTCGCATTGCAACATTCCGGTTTACCAAATATGGTCTGTTTGCATGGATCGTTTTCGGACCGGCTGCGGCAATTTGGGACTCCAAATTTAATTCGTATTGCATTTGCCCTTCGTGGACGCCAATCCAAAACACAAGAAGCGCCCCGACAACGACGCATCCATACATCCCTCCCGTTCACCAGGGCTGCTAGCAACCCCGATGCATTTGCCCGGACATGGCCACGCACCACAACAATCTCGCCGCTCAGAACAGCCGTAAACTCGATACCATAATACCAGACCACCATCGTCCCCGACCTCCGGTACGACACAACACCCACGCAGTACGACGGTCAGAAATGCCAAAATTTTATAGTACCACGAACAGTACCTCCATAAATTTATCACCACCACTTCTGAAGTGTTGGTAACCAAACTGCACAACGTCCTGAAACAAACCAGCGTCCACAAGGACAACTAGCGATGCCTGCCCCTGTCAAAAGCAAACCGCCAGCAACCGAGCATCTCAAGCCCCCGCATCACCAACCGCATAACCACCTCAGGCATGATTAGCCGTTTGTATCGAAGGAATCAATGTCACAACCACATAAAGAAAGAGCCGATTGTCCTCGCAGGGGCAAAGTAGATGTTTGTCGGTTTTGTACCAGCCTGAGGGTGGTCCAGAAAGAGGTATTTGACGTAGCCATACAAACCCGACCCTCTTCCCAGTTACTCAGCAACGCAACTCGTGAGTCACAATATCCTGAACCAACGCATTCCTGATGTAGCTGCCTCGCCATAGCTACCTGTAGCATGCAAAAAACTTATATAGCTGCTGCTTGTAGAAATTCTCCATTCGGTCCTGGCCGCATCCGCGGCAAATCGCAAAAACACACTTTTTATCTCCACCCCCCCACCCAACTGCGTCGCGTACCTCACAGGCCACGAAGAGTTCTGCAACCACTGAGCGACGAGTTTGCGACAATTCTGGAAAATGCATTTGTTGGCCCAACACTGGCAATACAGTCCTTCTGATTTGTTCTTGTTCCGGACTCCATGGACGAATTTTTACATTTGGGGCTTTAAAGTAAAAATCATGCGGCGATTCTTGTTTGATAGCCGAGCTAATTGAATTGGGCCCCTCCCGAGATCTTGCCGGAGTTGCTGCATGTTTACGAGGTTGTGCATGCTGGAAAAGTACCCGAGTCATGGAGCCATTACACTTGTCACGCTGCCGAAAAAATTGCAAACGATCCAAATGATCGATTTCAGAGTAAATGCAATATTCGGTCATTTTATAAAGCCTTCGTTTGTTTCATTCTACGTTTTAGGATGAATCGAAGCTACACTGAAATCACAGTAACCTTCAGAACATCATCATTTTCGCCCAGGCCAATGTGTGGAAGAGCTTTGCTGACGGTAAACATTATCTTGGAATTCTTGTTTTGGCACACGCTATTCCCGTTTGGATGGCCAGCCTCGTTGTTTCACAAACCCTTGACCGTTTACATTGGACAACAGCTGCCGATTTTGTGCGACGAGGGTGTGTTAGAAAGCCATGTTTATTCAGTGCCGTGTTGCAATGAGCGTTACACGATTAGCAGTTACAAATCGATGGCCTCGTTGTAAGCGATGGATTGCCCAACTTGGTCGACCTGCGTTTTGTTGATACCTGCTGCAAACTCTGTTCGCTGCACTTGAACGCGGTGGATCGCTTCAAAATGTTGATGAAGCAGAACGACCTTCCACGCTGAAGACTCGGAATGGTTTGAAGTCCAAATCTTGGATCCGAAGTGACGAGCGCACATGTTTGGGATGGCCTACCTCTGGCGCGATGAAGCGACAATTGGATGTACAATGTATACCGATCAGTATAAATTAATTTTTTTGTGGAAAAAAATATCTCAATTTTTTGTCTGCAAGCGCTCCCATTTTACAAAATTGTCCGGCATAAATTTCGGTACGTTTCATGTTTTTTCATGATGGGTTTCTTCGGTCGTGTGCTTTGACGGGGCACATCGCACCACAAACAATATTGGCAGTTGGCGTGTCACGTTGCTGATGTCTCCTCATCCTTGGGCCCGATGTGCTCTATCTTGATGTGACCGGATCATGTGGCCGTTACCGAGGATGGGGGTCATGGATGGAAAAAAGAACCTGAACAACCCACAAAACCCCAATGCAAATTATTGTTTTTATCTCTATTTCGTATCCGCTGCATCTTTTTGATTCTGGCAGATTCCAAAGCGCAACGCATCCAGCATTATTTCCAACCAAGCCTGAAACCTACAACACTGTGCTCCAACGCGTTGCTGCAACACTCTTTTTTTGGCTGCAAGCTGCTAGGGCACGTGTCCCGGGCCGTTCGCCCTTCAGTCAGCTGAAACTACACGAAACGGACAAATCCAATGTCGTGAGAAAACACAAACATTCATCATCAAAGGCCAGAACAATGAACGAATTAATCAAACAAATTCACAAACAAATTAGTCCTCCGAGGTCGAGTGAGTCAAAGACGAGAGAACCATTCCGGAGTCAAGTCATCGACGGTGCACACAAAGAGGAGGAGGATCGGCGCAGAGCAGTCATTGGGTTCGAGATACCTGTAACAAGAGCACGCATTCGATCGTAGGGCAAGACGCACCGATGACAATATCAAAAGTTCAAGAAAAAACTGGCCGAATTGTCCGGTGAAACTCGAATCACGAGGTGATCGACGCAATGCCTGAAAGTTGGAGCAAGCAACTTGACCAACCCAGGACTTGGTGAAACCGCGTGAAACACCGGCAAAAAAGGACATGCAGAGAAAGCGACCTCAGATTCCTCTCAGTTGTTCTTCTGCAGGATGTAGTGAAGCACAGCGAGCGCCATCCATTTTCGGGGCTAGTCCATTCGGCAGGTGAGTTGTTACACACTCCTTAGCGGATTTCGACTTCCATGACCACCGTCCTGCTGTCAAAATGAACCAACAAGCGCGTTGCTACAACACTCTTCCCCAACACTTCTCCACAGCTCTCTTCACAAACACTTTTCTCCAACAATTTTCTCCAACACTTCTGTACAAAACTTCTCCAAACATTTCTCCCCAACACCTCGCTCCAACACTTCTGTACAATACTTCTTTGAAACATTTCTCTCCAACACTTCTCTACAACCCTCTTCTCCAACATTTCTACAACACTCTTCTCCAACATTTCTACAACACTCTTCTCCAACACTTCTGCAATACTCTTCTCCAACACTTCTCTATTTTTTGTGCCCATGCCGTGCGCGCTCGAAGCTCAGACGGTCATAAAAACGTTTTGTCTTTGATTGGCTATTCCCACATATTGGAGAATAGGTGAGAAGGAAAGCTAGGTGTCAATGAAAACGAAACAAACAACACAAACAAAACACAAACAAAAACACACAACAAGTCACAGTCACTTCTACCCCATCCAACCACCCATCATTTTTAAAACATGCTGCTGAGTCGAATGCGATGGTCTGTGGTCATACCACAACTATTGTACCATCACCCTGAGTGCCTGATTATGATGCACCCAGGGTGGCATTCCCCATCACCTCTTCTGACTCAGCTCAGTCGGACGAGGAGCTTGAAGATGAGCTATCCGAAGTAGAGCCGCCTTCCTCATCCATCTGTCCTTTGAAGCACTTTGGGCATTTCTTCCAAGTGGTTCGTGAGAAATCTGGTTCTGTTGTGGATGAATGGACATGCCGTTTCCCGGCCCACTTCCAACCACACTTCGTAGCCCAGTTGTGAGTCTGCTCATCCGTGATCTTTCGAACGTGGACACGCGACGAGACCACATTGAGCACAAAACCAGTTTCGCCATCTTCGATTCCTGCTACATCACGTTGTTGAAGTTGCTCCTCCAAATGTTGCGCCAGTTTGAGCCTTTGTTCCAGCTCAATGTCTTGCGATTCGTCTTGCTCAACTGGTCTCTTGTTGCAGTTGAGTTCTGAATTCCTATCAGAGGCCTGGACACTGGGTCGTAGCCTGGCTTTCATGGATAGCAAGGGTGCCTCGGCAAGGTATGTGAGCACGGCATTGCTTGACCATCTCCCGTGAATGGACACGGTAACCGGATCAAGCCCCATGCTGCAAAGCAATCTCGCACCTGTGATGCGAAAGGTGTGGCCAGTGATCCTTGCGAGTGCATCTTGTGAGCTGCCCGGCAGATAAGATGCCACAATTTCCCTAAGCACAGCCACGATCTGTGCCTTGGACAAAGAACAGCCCAAAGGATTGGGAAACAGTGGCATCTCATCTGTATCCTTACCCAACCTGTCTGCCAATTCCTTGAGCTTCGCCTGATACTGCACCAAATAGTGAGGCAAGCAAAACTCTCCAAGGTCACAGAAGCACTCAATGGTGCGTGTTGTACCTGCACCAAAGGTATCCTTCTTCGTTGCCGGCAGTAGCAAGCTGCATGAAGAAGCATCCTGTTCAATGCTAAGTTCATGTTGCAGGCATCCTGCCACCTCAATCTCTCTACACATAAAGTAGACTGCTGTACCAAGAAGGGCAGCAGCGTCAATCGGCTTCGTAAGATCTGTGTCATTATGACCCCACTGAAGAGCCACCTGCATGGCCTGCTTGAAACCAATCGGATCAGATCTAGTGGCAGCACCGAGTCCTCTCAGCACTGACCTTGTGGAGTCCTTGGCACACTTCTCCAGCTGTTGATCCCAAAAGAAGCCTGCTCTGAGATGATAAGACTTCGCGGCATACAGGTAGTTCTTGTAGCTACCATATCCACCAGCCTTGAACATCGATGCAATAGCCTTCAGAGAGCTAACAGTGATTGGGTATACCGGAGTGGTAGAACCAAACCAAGCCTTGTGAAATCTAGCCCACGTGCGAAGCAGCGCCGTCTGCGGTGCTTGAGAAGATGGAGCATACATAGCTTCATTGTAAGCCTGAATAGCCGCATGCCTGGCCGCAGGATCCAATGCCGCAGCCAAAGCTCTTGCTGAGCTGGCGTGTCCACTTCTTCGCACCCATGGCTGGTCTGCTCTAAGACGTGTCCTAACAGACACTGCCTCGGTTGAGGTTGTTCTACCTCCTGGGTTGGCTACTTCATTGCTTCTTGAATCAGAAGAAAGCTCAAGTCTGTCCGACCATGAATCAAGATCCCCAGGAGGTGGAGAAAGAAAATTAACACTACGTCGAAAAAGCCTCATTGGCCTCCTCAACTTCTCTCTGTGTCCGACCAAAAAATTGCTGCGGTACAAACATCATGAAAGCAGATGCACAACCAAGCAACTAGGCCAACTGCAAGTCACCAGCGAATCAAATCACAAGACATGCAGTCAACACACAGAAGCAAATCACAAGACAGCGACATGGAGACATGCATCACACAACACCAAATACGTGCAGAAGCTCCAAAATAATGACAACCAAACCTCAAGGAACCTGCGCTCAGATCCCAATTTTTACTCCTTATGCGATGCGGAACGGAGCGGAGGTGAAACAGATTTCCACCAAGTCTCATCTCTGATTGCAAGATCAGCCCTGGGTACCGTCCTCAACTTTTCAGGGACTCTATACTTGCCCCCAGGTTGATATATCCTACTCAAGGAATCACATGTGACATTTGTGACCCCCGGAACGTGTTCAGCCGTCCTTGGACTAAAGCTTGAATTTCCAAAATCCAAGGCCGCTTCTCTTGCAATGATACCGTTCGAAGTTGCCTTGCTATTAAGTTGACCAAACAGCACCAATGCACCAACGTTGTCACTACGGATAAGTAGCATTGCCCTCCTGTGCTGCCAGCGTTTCGACCATTGCCTGAGTGACACTAAGCCCCCAAGAGCTTCCATAGTTTGCTGACTCTTCGCCTCACCAATCTCAAGCTCAAGAAGTTTGATCTCATACTCTGTGGGACCACCATATAGATACTCCACCATGATGCCATTGATGTGTAGAGTACCACCAAAGCCCCAAGGCGATGCATCCCACGTGATGGTGACTTTATCTCCTTGTCCCATGTGCTCAACCACATCCCAGGTTCGCTTTGAAAGACAATGAATTGAGTTGTGATCGAGAAATGCCAGTATCCAATGGAGACCCTGACGGATCTGCGAAGTCCATGTGCAATTCTTAGGATTGCCAGACTTTTCAGAGTACAATGCAGCATAAAACTGTGCGATGAAAGGCTTCCACACATGTAGGACACTTGCAATGCTCATACACTTGCCGATGAAGGACCTCAGCTCCTTGTCTGGAACAACGTTGACCTTCAAGAAGTCATTGGCAATGGTTCTTATCTCCACCAACTTCTCAGTGGGGATGGACACTGCAACCCCTGTTTGGTTGACTTCAATGGTCATTCCTATCCACTTCAAAGAAACTCCGACTGCGGCTTTGTGATAGGCTAAAGGGAATCCCATCAGCTCCCAACCAATGAGCACGCAAAGAGTCAGTTCTTCAATTTTCTGTGGATTACCCTTCATCACAAGCCAGGGGTCATCTACATAGGTCTCCAGCCTACCATCTTGCCATATGGATTCACCAAGATGATCGTTCAACAGCAATGATTGCAGGAGACGTGCCGCCAATGCCATGACAGCAGCAAAAGTCAACGGCGCAGCACGGCTACCCTGAGCCGTCCTCAAAAACACCATGTACTTTCCTCCCAGCTTTGCTGTGAAGTACTTCATTTCTGATTGGTGCAATGGTACAAGCCAAAACGCATCAACAACATCTGCAACCATTTGCATGATGACCTCTCCTGGTTTTAATGTAGACATCAACTCCAGGATATCATGAACTGCATCCACTATTCGTGGAAGTTCAGACTTATATCTTCTTTCGGTTGCCTTCGTAACACGAGATTGTTTGGCATCAAGTATAATACGTGTCTTCTTGATGACCTGCCCAATCTCATTTTCCTTTGCTTTTACAATGCAACCAAGTTTAGAAAGCACTGGAGTAGAACCACCCAGAAACGACCTACACTCCTCCAAGGTATCATGACAAGAAAGGTAGCCTTTCTTTACGTAACCTTGGATGGCCTCACAAGCATCAGGATTGTCCTCAACACCCTCGTAGTTCTTAAAAGAATCAAAATCGGTGAACAACTCTTCAGGTGGGACAATCTCTTCAGTTTCTGGGACCCGAGGGAACAAACCATCCAAGTCTGGGTGCAACTCAATGCCCCCAGGCGCTCCCTCTATAAGCCAGGGCACAATCTTTGCTCCTGGATCTCCAGCGCACTCTGCCCAAAGCCGAAGAAAGTTCGCCTTCAGACAAGTACGAGGCGACGACTCATTAATATCCATCTTCGACCAATGCGATGGGTCAGGGTGATTTCTAATGAGAATAGACGAAATCTCAGAACGTAATTGATCAATAGTAACGGAGCCCCCAGGGAAGCGTGATGCTTCAGCATGACCGACCGAATTCAGAAATTTCTCCTTAATCCCTGGGTGCCTCACACAAAACGACTTGATGCAATTTCTGACCTGAACTCCCAAGTTGATTAGCCCCGGAACGACACAGAGTGAGTTATACGGTTTTCTCAACCCACCCACAACCTGTTCAACTACAACATCATCGGGTGTGTGTTTCACAATCTTGGGGATAGGAAGGTCAGAAAAGTTCCTACAATGAACATCAGTCTTTTGTGACATCAAATCAACCGTCGATTTTCTCTTGATGCCGGTGGAAAATGATTTGTGAAACACTTCAGCAATTGCACGATTCAATTCACCTGGGTAATGAGCAGTGGATTTAGTTAAGAAGGGCCCCGGGGGTTCAACATCACGAAGCATTGACTCAACCCAACCCTCAGCAGGTATAGCTTTCTGCCTGCCTCTTAATGGTGGATGTGGTCCAACGTGTTTAACACCAGACCATGGTACTATCCATTCTTTAGTTGGGTGACAACAATCCCCGGGCCAATGATCTAATCCAATATTCCCCAGGATTTCCGTGCTCTTTTGAAACTCGCATCCAAAGTTGCATTGTGCAAACCTCTTGAAGCACGCGTCTGGTGTTCTTCTCAAGAGCTCAAACTTTGGGAGGTTGAACATAGATGGATTTCCTTCCCTGCGT
Source organism: Breviolum minutum Mf 1.05b.01 (assembly GCA_000507305.1). Lineage (NCBI taxonomy): Eukaryota > Dinophyceae > Suessiales > Symbiodiniaceae > Breviolum > Breviolum minutum. Next base: position 24,796 of record DF240953.1, on the reverse strand, counting down.
GCCGGCTGCTCTATTGCCCACGGATAGCCTCTGACAGCAAACCAGTGGACTGCTTCCGCAGCTCTGTCTGCAAGAACATTACCAATCTTGATTTGTTCTCGCTCTTGTTGTGTGAGTCCAGCAACGCCTTTGTATAACTGTGGCATATCCGCTCCTCTAAGCTGACATGGTCCACGGTCAAACTTTCCTTTGCGAGCCACACTGAACGTGCAACAAGGCGGACTGGCGAAGATACCAAAGTATTTTCCAGACCGTATGTCATCCAGCAGCTTCTGCCAAACGTCACAGTCCAACAAGTCCATAGTAGACTTGGCTTCGATATCAACCTCCCTGCAATCCGAACCCAAACTCTTGATGTACTCCGCCACCGAGTCTGCTCTGTATGGTCCAGAGTAAAGGTATAGCAATGTCTTACCAGTGCTAATTCTGTCCTTCTTCTCAATCAGTTTAGATTGAGCTTCACTGTGTGATACTGATTCAGATGACTGCGTAGCTTCTGCTCCAATTCCATTCTGTGCAACTGTACTTGAAATTTCCGCAGTTGGCAAAGCGTCATTCTGAAGTGAAACTTGACCGTCCTCTTCGAGTCAGTAGGGGGCACGTCCACCGCGCCCTTTTCCTTTCTTTCCCTTTCCTTTGCCTTTCTTTGCCCTGTCGCTTTGAAGCCAACCAACCTTGGGTGACTCCTTGTGAGGGCAGTTCTGCAAACTGTGTGTTCCAAGGCACCTGCTGCACTGATGCGCCCAAGAGTTGTTCACACCACACCACGAACCTTGCACAGTGTTAGTGCACGCTCCAGCATTGAAATCAGCACAAAGTTGGTATCCAGTGCGGTTTGATCTGTATGCTCCATCCACCATATCGTGAACTCTTCCGGTTCGATTGGGATTTCTCGGACGAACTGTTGGCTCCGGTGGAGGGACACTAAGGGCTGCCGCTGACGATGGTTGATCTTTCGCCAACTTCGCCCCTTGAATCTTGGCATCATCTGATGTGAGTGACCCCAAGTTCTTCGCTTCTGATAAGACAATCAATGCAGGTTCCACGAATTCCTGACCCCAGAACTTGTCATCATTGCACATGACTTGCATTGACATGTTCCAAGGCCGAGCTTCATCGTATGCTGTAGTTGTCCCCAATGCCTTCGCTTCAACATGTTGTTGGTGAAGCTTCAATCTGATCCTAGGCATATGCTCAAGTCTGGCTCTGGTGTCTGCTTGATACAGCAAAGCCCAGACTCGACTTTCTCCATACCTAGCATGAAGGAGCTCAATCTTTGACTTGTACATCTGCAAAGGTCCGAGGTCAACTGCGTCCAGCATAATCATGGAATTCGACCAAACGTCATAGCAAGCCCTCCAGTTGTCAAGATCTGGAGGACCATACACTTCAGCCTGCGACAGAACCCCTGCTTTGTTGAGAATCAATCCACTGAACTTCAACCTCTTCATGATCCTAGCCGCAAATGGCTGGAAGATTGCAAAGTCTGCATACGGGCATTGATTGTTGTCTAGTAATGACTTCAATCCAGACAACTGCTCAATGCTGGGCTCCTGATTGGGATGTGGTCTCTGACCCTTTCCATACAGCACTTCGTATCGGCCGAACATTCGAATTTGCTCACTCCCATCCACTATGTCGACTTCCGTCTCGTCGAGCTGGGACAAGATGTGATTCATCTTGACTTTCCTGGCAGTGACTGATGATGTTCCTGGTGCTGTAGCTGGATGCACTATCGGCGGTGATGCTGTAGAGGTGACGGCTTCCAACCCGAGCTTCAACCTTGCGATCCTGGCTAAGTATTGTGCCTTGCCAAGTTCAATCAAAGTTGGGGCTCTCTGGGTCGATGGATCTGACTCCGTTGCTCCAGGAACTTGAATTGTCCAAGCTTGTATTGCAGCTGAGTAGTCTGCCTGCCGGATCACGCCCAGAGCTGAAATTGTAGTTGCTGCAGTGGCTCCAATTGAATGTAGCAATGCACCAAGTACAGTGGTCCTGTCATCGTCTGCACCATCCAGCTGTGCTACAGCCGCTGCGTCACCAATGGTCTTGATGGCATCCAGTGAACTTTGCGAAATCTCAGTCATGAACCGTGATTAGGAATCCAGACGGTAGCTCAATCGTCCTGCTCACCACTCGCTGAGATGCACGACTTCCAGATGCCAACTTACCAATGGCCTTAGATATGGTGTAGACTGATGCGATCAGGATCCACACCACGAGTAGGTCAAAGGCCCACTCAGACTCCACCATGCACCGCGGCCAAAGACCACCTAATCAAAATTTTCAAGGTGGTTGAAACTGCCCTGGTGCTTGAGCCAAAATGGAGCACCAGGGACCTCCATCTAAAGTGACCAACTTGTTACATGCAACATGAATGTTTACTTCAACAAATTTTTCATGTGACAAGAGTTCTGTTAGCCTTTTTGTGAATATCACACACCAGGCTCCAACATCCATCAGGTCCATCAATATAAATATCTGGATATAAATATATATCTATATATAAATAATAAATAATAATAATATATCTTAACATTTAACAGCCCCGAATCCAGCAGCTTAAGAAAAGCTGGCGTGAAGCTCTGTCCAAGTGGCATCACCCGGTCAAATCATCTTAAATCATCAATCCAACCAAAAAAAGCATCAGAATTCAGCGTGAAGTTCCCCCTCTCAACCAATGAAATACATGGTGCACCCTCCAAAAGGTGTTCCCCATAACTTTTCTCATCACTTGCCACACATCTGGATCACCTGAACCCAGACCCAACAGGTTGAGTCACGGGTGAAAATCTTCAGCGTTCTGATGTCCACTCGAAAGAGCCGCTCGGCGCCGGGCATCTGCACCTTTGACAGGATATGCCCCAAGTCCCGAGTGATAGAAGTTCCCCAAGAATTTTCAAAAAAAAAACTAGAAGGCTGTCTTTAGTATGAACTGGTGCGACAACAATTCCAACTACTTTGGTTCACAGTTTCAGCATATGACGGGCGAAAAAATGAAGTGGAGCATGGCCTTCGAAGTGGTGTTTCGGTTGCATTATCTGATTTCCCTCGTAGTGGCAACTCTGAGCAACAACCAAAGCCGTTGAACCATCCGTGCCTTGATAGCCACGTCTTCACCAGTGGACCGCAGTCGAGCTTGGTAGACCTGGATGTTTGTGGGTGACCAAAAACCCTCCTATACACTGTAAAAACATAGAAAATCATGGAAAAACTATGGAAAAAACTAAAGCTCTGTCGTTGGGCCTGCCCAATGGAAGCAGAGCCAATAGACTTGCTGCTCCAATCCTTGAAGGCATCTTCAATAGAACCTACGAGGCTCAGAAAACATGTCCTTCTAAGTCATCAGTCTCATCTTTCTGAATTTCTCTTCATCAAATGTTGTTTCGATATTTTTTGTGTTGATGTTACGACTGACTTGTCGCCTAGACCCAGCTCTTTGGCAACGCAACGCTTGGCATCTTCAGAGTCCAAAGCTACCGGGGCTTCTGCCTGCCCCAGGGTTTGCAAGGACATCCCACTGATGGACATCCCTAGGTGGATGGAGGGTGTGGGTGGGGCGACATGGGCTTTAAATGGGTTTGACTGTTTGAAGCTTGAAGTCCTCTAAAGGAAATAGAGCACCCCATCTATGGTTTTTCTAAAGACAGTACGTTTAGATTTTAGGATACTTCCGTCAATGATGGTGGATTCATCAAATTTGGACAGATTCAAGACTGAAAGCTTAAGGCTGATGCCAGCTTTATCTTTGGCCCAGCGCCTGAAGCTTCTTTGCCCAGTCCAGGTACTGTTTTGGAACGTAGTCGTCCCGCCTAGGATGTTGGGTGCCCATCGATGGAGGACGACAAGGTGACCAAAAAAAAAAGCCCGAAACATGCAGGTTTTCGGGTATGTTGGCAACGTTTAGGGCAGTCAAGCCGCATGGAAAAGAATTGCGCCACCTTCAAGTAATAGCCACGCAATCTCAAAGTTGCATCCCGAACAATCGGGGAATATATGTCATGGAGCTTTTCCTTGGTACAAGAAGTTCGCAATTCATCGTGCTAGTACTGGACAGCAACATGCAACAAGACCCCTATTGGGTAGCCAAACGTTCGAACGAAGAGCCCTATCGTCTTCACTGCCTCTTCACTGTATCCCCACACCATCTTGCATGAGCCCATGGTTCTCATCAAGACCAGTCACGAACTCCGCTGCTCTCTCTGGGGAAGGTGTCGGGTGCGAGATCTTGTCTACAAACTTATAGTGCCTTGCTTGCAGTCAATCCACAATTCTCACTCCACAACAAAAATTAACTTGCATTGGCCCAATGGCACACACGGAAACCTACGATCTCTGGGCCAAGCTGGAGTTTGCTGAGGTCTATATAGCTTTGCGATGCAAAACAATTCAGCCAAAATGACAGTGAAAGGAACTACAATGACCTACAATAAGAAGAATGTTTGATAATAGTACTGCTTGCAATCGGCATGACTGTCCACATAACAGCCCCAATGCTAATACATATCTGCAAAGATCAGATCAAGATGCGCAAAGATGGGCAGCACCGAAATCCAAAAATCTGCACAGCGTCTGCAACCTGCAACAAAAACGGAAATGCAAAGGGAGGCCCAGGAGCATTCATTGAAATCCGTACATGTGAGGTTTATTAAACCAGAGAGATTCTTTCCTGGAATTTCCTGAGTTTGATCGAACACACCGTGAATGATGTGAATGGACTGGTTTGTAGGATTTTGTAGGTCACTTGCTTCACAACTCTATGCTCAGCAGCCGCATCCATATTCCAATGCCTTCATCCACCAAAGTTGCAATGCCAAGGGCAGATGCCGCCAAGGTGATGCCTGCAACTGGTCTCAAGCCACATGGACAGTCACCGACATGCCCAGTTTGGGATAGTTTGGGCCCTGCCTCCCAACCCCTTGGCAGCACGGCGTGGCCAGACCCTGGAAGCCGTGACCATGTTCCGAGGACGCAGCAAAGCACTGCTCCCCCGTCGCGCCGGGTCAAAAGGGCGCGTAACGCGAAGGCGCATGGCGGCCAAGTGCACTTGGAATGACAGGCTTTGTATCCTTTGCTGGAAGGTCCGATGAAGCTAATGAGGCTTATGCGTCCAATGCATCCAATGAGTCTAATTCGTCTGAAGCTTGAAAGTGTAAACACTTTGAAATTACAAAGGTGAGATCGTTGTCGCAGAAAGAGTTTAGACATCTCAACATCTATCAGTGCTTTGACCTTGTCATGCTGCCATCAGGCACCTCGTTTTCTTCTGTAGTGTGTTGACTTCGTTTGGAGTATAAGATGGGTTGGATGCCTGGAGGTGCCAAACTTCATTTCTTGTCCTCTCTTTTCCGCTTTTTTTACTTGTGACACAGCGCTGCAAAAGAGAACTCAGGTCCCAATTACTGTCTGATCACGCAAGTCCCAAATCCCAAACGTCTTGCAAATGTTTCAGGCCCAAATGATTCAATGACACACTGCACGGAGTGAAACATGCCAAGTCACAGGATCCTTTCTTTTGGCCTTGGGTTGGACACGCATTTTGAAGAAAACTTGACACTTCCATCATTCAGCCCAGCTACGGCGGCTGCGACGACTGCTGGTCACGGTCTTGTTGTTGCTGTTGTTGCTGTTGTTCAAGTCGCTGTTGTAGCTGTTGCTGCTGTAGCGCCTGCCTGCCCAAACAATCAACTTTAAAGTCAAGAGCCTTATGTGCAGTTGATAAGTTTTCCAGCTGCTCACAAATGCAGAAATTTATTATATCCTGTCCGGTGTTTGGCCTCTTCTCTTCGTGTTTGTGTTGAGTCTCTCGCCTTCTCTCCTGACAACTTCACGGCCTTTTTAAAACGTCACCAAAAAATAAAGAAACACATCGGCAGCCTCTTACTCCCACAGTTCCTACACTCTCATATTGAGACTAAACGAGTTCGAGAGCCCGTGCATTGCACATGGCACTGCAATATTGCAAGAAAGCAGCCACCGCGTTAGTGTGTATTCGCATCTTGTATCATTTTGATGTATTCCACTTGGTATCTATCAGTATTATATTTCCCAACGCCTCTGCCAACATCCTTGACCTCTTCACCTCTTCTTGCCTCGCCATGCTCAGCACAACAGCTAGGATCACATGATCATATCTGGATGTTTCTGGCAAAATTGGACGCTCGACCCACTTCCCAAAAACACCCCCCGCAACTCGCAATGGACCCCGAATCCTCCAAGTCTCTTCTTTCGCTTCAGGGCGATGTCTGGATGCCTCAAAATGCTCCATGGCGCTTCCCACAAAACGACAGGAGAATCGCTCCCCATCACAGGTCCATGGAGAAAAAAACATGCACCTTGGGAGATTGCGATGGTGAAAGGTATGCCTGTCACTGGCCCCAGACGGGGGGCATCCACCCACCACTTGCTGAAATGATGAAGAAAAAGTTGATGCTTGATGTTGAAAACCATCCAGTAATGTTGACTACATCCATATTGACTACAGATTTCACCAGAAGTGGACCCTCTTCGGGCCCTGTTCCACCTCACTACCAGACGCCGATCCACTCCTGGCAGAAGCACTGGTTGGAGAGGCTGTGATACCTTTGTAAGTGTTGCTGGTGTACCACCCTTGGTTTCATGAGTTTCATGTGCTACCTGCTACCCTTGTGCCCCTTCACTCTGATGTCCATCCTTTTCAACTTACAAGAAGTTTAAGTAACCTACATTTCACCTGTTTGAAATGAATGACAACAACTCCTTGGAAACTCTTAGCATGCTGCCTGTCACTGCCATCAGAGCTATGACCACTGTAGTCGGTAGAAATCGAGCGCCGCGAGTCGCCTGAAAGGAATGTGCGAAATCAAATCGTAGCGAGATCCATTGCAAGTAGCAAAGCTGCAAAGCGCAAAGAATAGGCAACTTTGTGTTCCCTGCACCCTTCGGTATCCGAACCAATGAGCAGTCCACGCTTCTTGTTTGTCTTCCTCTTGGCCTGGAAAGTGGATGAAAGGCGGCACATCCTATCACATCATATATGGTCATATATCCTATGCATGCACTTGTCTCGGTTTACCCGTAAACACTGTAACAATGACATCCTCTTAGGCAATTGCAAGGGACACAAAGATGCAAGCTCCAGCACCTAGGACACAAAGGTTTTACTTTCTGTTCAAGTTGCTAAAGTTTCAATGCCAAAGTCTGGCATCTCCAAACATATCTCATGCTTCAGTTTATACAGCATATGTAACAACATACGATGATATAGAACAACCGTATACTGCAATATTTGATAATTAACAACAAAATTAACAATCACAACAATGATGATAACAAATGAAAGTGACGATATTCATGATTCATGATAATAATGAGAACAATGGCAATAATGATAATAATGATAACAAATCATAATAACAATAATAATAGCAATAGTAACCATAATGATGACAACAATGAAATAAAATGACGATGATGATGATGATGACGACGACGATGATGATTATGATTATGATGATGATGATGATGATGATGATGACGATGACGATGACGATGATGATGATGATGATGATGATGACGATGATGATGATGACGACGATGATGATGATGATTATGATGATGATGATGATGACGATGACTATGACGATGACGATGATGATGAGGATGATGATGATGATGATGATGACGATGACGATGACGATGACGATGANGACGATGATGATGATGATGATGACGATGACGATGACGATGATGATGATGATGATGATGATGATGAGTTTGATGATGATGAGTTGATGATGATGATGAGTTGATGATGATGATGATGATGATGAGTTTGATGATGATGATGATGATGATGATGATGATGATGATGATGATGAGTTTGATGATGAGTTTGATGATATAATGACAACACTGATGCTTTTGATAATATATAATGACAACAATGATGCTCATGTTGGTATCAGTACAGGTCTTGGCACTGCTGCTTCTTTTAAGGTCGGTGCTCAAAAGGGCCGCTGCAACGGCGGAGATAAACCTGTCAAGCATGGCACCCTACAGGTTTGATAGCCAGGAAAGGGTTGAACATTCACCTAGGAGATCACCTGGTTGGGATGTGCACAGGCGCTCTGTTGTCGTTTCTGCAACCTCGCTGGTATGGTCACTTTTTGAGATCCAGGCAACGTTGCTGGCAGCCCTGAGATAGGTGGGCCTGACGCATCCAGGCATACTTGGTTCATAACATGTGGATGCCAATATCCATTCACCCCCATCAAACCTGTGGCTCCCGAGTCTATGAGATCAAATAGATGGAATCCAAGTCAAAGTCAAACTCACCACATTCATCATTTTGATAACCAAACATCTGCCAAATGCACCTGCATGAGAACACCCCTCACCCACGCAGCGATTTTTCCGTTGGCATCTTTGATGCTGTCGACTTTGGCCCCCACCATGACGTCAGCATGACCTCTAAACAACTTCACTTGGTCGAGAGTCTCAGTCATCTCAGTCATCGTCATCGATGATGCAAATACGACCCGGACTTATCAAAGTATTCCAATCAGACTGGATGGTGGCTGGGCGCAAGGCCACAGGCGACCTCTTCAGTGCGGAGCACTGGGTCTCAGGCTTGCGTCGGGGAGGGCTTCGGGACTCGTGAGAGTTGGTCTCGCCACGCATTGAGCGAGTCGGAGCATCCAATTTCACCCATTGAATGCAACCTTTCTTGTGACGATAAGGCTCAGGAGTGGGGTAGCGAACTTTCTTATCCAGCACCCACGCGAAGACCTACAAATCAAGGGTTGCCATTATGTATGCACACATGAACTTGTAAGTATATATATAATTATATATATATATACATGTATACAGTATACACCTGATATACAGGACAAGTAGACTTTGGAGCATGCTGGATCTTGCTGGTATCACAACCTTCTTGAACTCACCCCATTTCCACTACAGTAACCCAAAAACAACATTCTGCAATGAAAGCAGTCTGCTTTCATGGCCCTTTCAACAAACAAGAGTTGCTCTGAGTTTCAAAAACGAGCTGCATCTTTGATCTTAAAATCAAAAAAAAATTGCTTGCCCATCTACCCTGCCTTAGTGTATGGAACCCAACTGAGGTCTTCCACACAATGCTTCGAAAGATTCTCCGGTGCCCCAATGAAATTGAGCTGATCCTCTTCCCTGTCGCTCCAGGGAATAAGCTGACCATCCACTTTCCGACCCACTTTGAGACAATCAACAACCTCAACCTGGGATGTTCGGCTGGCAGGGAAACACTGATGAACTCAGGTTTTGGCTTCTCAGACTACTACAGTAACTACTATGGAATATCAATTGTTTACAGATGCGATATCTATTTCATAGATAAATCATAAACCTCCCCCCGAAAAAAAAAAAAAAAAACTTGCCAGGTCTTGTCATCTAGAGACTTCTCCAACCAGTGTTTGCGACTTAGATTGCGCGATGCAAATGCGACCTCTCTTGGCCAACGCATTTCCGCGAATCTCCCAAATTTTGCTTCCCTTGAAGATCCGGTCACACCAGCGTTTCTTGATCACCAACGCCACCTGCGGCCGTGGCTTCTGAGGGACAGCGTCCCCGGCGGAAGGACAGACCTGCGGCCGTGGCTTCCGAGGGACAGCGTCCCCGGCGGAAGCACAGACCTTCTCGACATCAATAACATCAATGCACTTTTTGGACGGTGGCAGCTGAGGAATCATCCCACAGGACCTGCGTTGAGTCCCACCAACCCTTCGCTGAATTGCACCCTGACCCCTATCAAATTGTGTAGGGAGCGTCAACTGTTTGGGCGGTTTCGACTCTGCCACTGATTGCTGAGATGCCTTCTCCCTTGAAGCCGTCAGCTTGCTGAGAAGCCGTGACTCTGGGTGAGGCTTTGGCTCAGCACTTGATGTTTGTGCTTCTCTCTTGGCAGCTAATCTAGCAGAACGTTTCACCTGTGGTTCCTCGATCTCGCCCACCTTGTTTGGCAACAGCCGAGTCGACACCCGGGTACTCAGAAAGTCAGGTTGTATCGGTGATACAACCTTCGATCTTTTTGGTTGAGGTTGTATGTCGTGAGGTATCTCCTCCGTCACGACCTCCATGTTACATGGGCTGTGGCTAGATGGACAACTCTGCAGTTTGTTGCTGTCGTTGGAGATGGCATTGTCTTCATCTTCCTCCGAGCTCTCAACGATCTTACGCCGTGCTGACAGCCTTCCGCCACCCATGGCTTCAAAGGAGTTGCCACCATGCTCTGATCGTGTTCCATTTTCTTTCGCTTTGGTTGGTTTCTAGAAACTCATTCGACATGGTGAGGTCATGGTTTTAGTTTTTTCATGTTTTTTCCGGGGGTCTTGAGATTTCACGTTGACAGTGGGTAAAGTGATTGAAACGATCTACTTGTGTTGCATACATTTTTCATGGGGAATGTTGATTTAAACTGCTACAGACTTCTACTATGGGCACCGGCAAACAACAGATCCTGGAAATTGACGAAAGGATCCGAAACCGGAGAAGCCACAAAAACCCTGCCTGAGCTGCCCAGAAAAACCTCTGGCCTTGTAGTTTCCTAAGTTCAGCAATGGGTATTCGTTGCCGTTCAAAGGGGGATTGCCTTCAACTTTAACTTTTGGCTTCAGAAAGGAAAACAGGTATGGAAAAACGCCAAAAAGAGCACAAACACACTACTGCTTTGGTCGCGATATACCGTAGAAGATACATGTTGAGCAACAAAGATCTGCGCGTTGCTTCATGATCAAAATCAAAGAAATCAGAAGCCAAGCATTCGTGCTATGTGCTCACAGGTTCTCTCCAACAACCCCAGGTGCCAGGCATACCACACAGGAGCTGCCTCTTCGACGGTGCGAACTAGGAGTGTCTCCAAATGTCATCTCCATAGCATACTTGCGCACCGGTGTTGCCCGCCAATGCAAAAATCGAAACATAACATGAGTCATTTGTCAAAGGAAGTTTAGTTGAGGAACTTCCAGTTTACTGAGTTGTAGAAGCACCACAAGCAAGAAAAAATGGAAAGAAAAGACAGAGCAGAAAAAAGGCAAAGAAAAGTACCGTAAAGATTCAAGATAGTAAAGAGGCAGAGTATTTGGTATACTTGGCAATTTTGGAGTGCCACTTTGCATGACACGGGCTGTATTTGGTGACCTTGGAAGTTGGAAGGCCTATTTTTTGACAACTTCTCGCAGGAAGTGCGTTTTGAGAGATAGCCGACCAACAACTTCTGGCTGCAGTAGGCACGACAATAGTTTCTGAGAGCTTGCATTATAGGCTCCAAGGAGTCCTACAGAGAGTCCTATATTATACATTCCTATAGGATCCTTTTGAGAGCCCGTGTCCAAGCAGCACGGAGTCCATCTTATAACAAGTCATACAAAGCTTGTTCAGAGTCTCATTTTCTCCCCTGGCTCGCACGAGTATTACTGGCACTACTGGTATAAAATCCACCGATACTCTCCGCCAGTTCAATCGGGCAGCCCAGGCAAGGCACCCAGGCCCCCTGCGGGTTGCCCCCCTTCCCATGCCTGCAACAGTTGCCTCGGCTTTGCCAAAAACACGGTCATTTGCGACAAAGGTTGCTAGTGTATCTTCATGATTGGCAGACCGGCAGACCCATCTCTTCCATTGAGGCTTCCACGTGGTGCTGGATCTTTGCAAGGGACGACAAGAAAAGACCTGATCCAAATTAAGCCCTTCATCCTGCTCTTCATCGTTTCCCCACACTTTTTGGGATAAGGACAAAACGTGCATCGATTAAAGAGTGGGCTACGTGCACCAACGCAAAGCGCTGCAGTGTGTAAACGATGACAAGTGTGTCTAGTATAGATTGAACAAAATCATTCAGCAATTCTATGCAATTCCCAGCTGATCTCCACCTAAGACCTATCTCGGCACTGTCAATACTTCTTGGTGCTTGTAGAATTAAGCCTTGTGGCCAAAACACCTCAGTATGTGTTGGCTGGCCCCTTTTCTCTGGCCTCAGGCATCAGAACTCCATCCTGTGCCAAAGCTTGTTCTGAGTCTGCATGAACCAACACGGATTCTGCTAAGCTGCTTCTCCAAGCATTGAAAGTACTGCACTTTTTTGGGACGCCCGCTTCTGCGTGGTTCACAAGACGGCTGGATGCGTGAGGAAATACGCGACCGTGAGTGAAACTGACAGCCGAGGATGGCTGCAATTAAATGAGTGAATCGTAGTGTTAATCGTAGTACAAGAGTTCGACTTCAAAAACGTCAACTGACTCCTGCATTCGTGTAAAAAGCTCTGAGCCACTACCTTTCTCGCCATCTACCGTGGCAATCAGGCTGGGAAGCCGTATGACATCCTTGGGATCAGCCGAGTTATTGTGATCCTTGATGACCCCTTCACCGATGGATGTCACAAGCAAAAAACTGTAGCCGTCAACGAAAGTAATTCCAAGGTCGTTCCCCTCGGTCTTAGTGATGGCGATCGTTCGCCTCACTGGTCTTTGCATAACAAGGGTGACTTGTCCTATACTCTCCCGCAGCTTTTCCATGATATCTGTTCCCATTGAGGGTCTTTGGGTATTTATGCCGACCACCCGATCGTGCTGCTGTACAATCTGGTCAGTGGCACCCTTCTCCTTCCACATGTAATTCCAGTCTCCCACCAAACTGCCCTCTGCAACCCCATTGACCATGCAGACCCGCCCAGCTGCAGAAAGATCCAGGCCAAAGCTGGAGTCTGGAGCCCTGTGAAGGCCCACAGAGTAAACGAAACATGGTTCGCCATCCAGTTCCCAGCTGATTGATCGTTTCCCCACTAAGGCGGAAGGGCGTTTCTTTTGATTGGTAGCGCCTCTGGGCAAAGCTTCGTCGGCTGGAAAACTCTCCACGTTCAGTGGAAGCAGCATATCCTTTGCCAACTCATCATTCCATGGCTCGACACAACAGCACCACATTGGCAAAGCCCTTCGCCACTGGATGTTAAAACCATGGAGCTCGAGCTCAAAAAGACTTCTACGGGTGCATGTGGTGTTCCTTTCAGAAGTCAACCAAAGACCAAACCATCGGTATCAAAGAAATGACATCACATAGAACTTTGAACTGATGGATGCTTCAAAAAAATTGAACCAGCAATGGCCTGTTGGTTTTCAAGCCTGCAAGAAGACTAACAACGGATAACTTTCCAAAACAAGCCTCACCACACCCCGCTGCCTGGCAAATGGGATCCCCTTCTGGTTCAAAACCATGTGCGCAGAATGCACCCTGAACCAACTTACCCATGAACAACGGCAACTCAGGCAACTCCCTGTCGCAACACAACTTCCTAGGCTCCCCTGCGCAGCGGGCTCCGTGGGGAATGCTTGACCTGAGCCATGCTTGCCTAAATTTCAACCAGATTTCTACCTTGCGCACGATATGCCAGTAGACTCTGTAGACTGTAGACCAAATGAGTTTGAGGTGAAAACCCGGTCAAGCAGCTTGGAATACCAACATGAGCAATGCGCCTTGGCGGAAAAACAAGTTGCGCAAAAATTCAGAGCAAAACACTGTTTGACAATTGGTTTGATGCTTTGATGCAGAAAACCGATCATGTGATTCGTGTGGTTAATATGACTATAGCGGTGATCGCAACTTTCAGAAAGGTAGGCTCTCCATTCCAGGAGCTTTATGGAGCCAAGGTGCTCCCGCGCTGGAGCAGCGCACGACCGTCTAGGTTGGCATGACAGCCTCATTCTTGAGGCTATGCCGAAGTCAAAGCTCAACCAGAAGCAACAGCATCCACTTGCCATCGTCACTATAGCATTATTCTTCATCATTCATGATCAACAGACACCTCCCTGTCATTACCGTCATTCCTGCTCAATCTTCATCCCTCAATCATCACCCGGTCATCCGTCCTTGGTCGCAGTCCTCGTCTCATATTCATCGTCATCATCATCATCATCATCATCATCATCATCATCATCATCATCATCAGCATCATCAGCAGCAGCATTCAGCATTCATCATCGAATCATTCATCATTCATCATTCATCATTCGTCATTCATCATTCATCATTCAGCATTCATCATCGAATCATTCATCATTCATCATTCATCATTCATCATTCATCATTCATCATCATCATCATCAGCATCATCATCATCATGC
>DF240953.1:0-10479 GCA_000507305.1 Breviolum minutum Mf 1.05b.01 | reverse complement strand
ATCATCATCATCATCATCATCATCATCATCATCATCATCATCACTCACNCACCACCATCATCATCATCATCATCATCATCATCATCATCATCATCATCATCATCATCATCATCATCATCATCATCATCATCATCATCATCATCATCATCATCATCATCATCATCATCATCATCATCATCATCATCATCATCATCATCATCATCATCTCTTTCGTGTTATTTTTCTTGTCATCTTCAGTTTCCTCTTCATCTTCTTCACCCAGCTGCATCCGGAACACTTGCACTATCAGTCTTAGCTCCAAGCGAGCCAGACATGGTGCCGTTGTGGCATGTCAGCGGCTCAGACCTTGCCACACCAAAAGGATTCTGGTCGTTAAAAATGGGAGTAAGCTCGGAACCCCGTGCAACTCAGTTCATCATCCAACTATTCTTAGCAGCGTGTCAAGCCAAAGGCATCTTTTCACGCGCCACTCCGAACACTGGAACTGGCAGTGTGGAAACTGCCGATCGGAGAATGCCAGAGCATCCAAGGCGCTGTTGCGCGACCAGAGTCAGGCCTGTTTCAGTTGAAAAATAATGAACTATTGAAGGAACTATTGAATCTGCTTTTCGGGGGCAAAAGGCTCTGAATCATAGGCCCGCAGGAAGCTGTGCTTTCCAGAGCTGCATACATTGCTACATACCACCTCTCAAGAATTGCCCGAAACAAGCCATTTACAGTAAGACTTTGTTTCCTGGGCGCTATCGCTGCACAAGGCAAAAGGAATGATCCCAACCAATGCCCTTCAGGCATTGGTTGGTTGGAGGACTATAGCGCATGGAACCCCAATCAAGCTCCAGCTATGTCCCCAAGACCAGCTCGTTTTCAACTTCTGCTCCTTCGGAGCGTTCAGTATGAGCTGAGCTTTGGAAAAGAGATGACGATTCCGAGCCTTTCAACAAAAAAACACCATCAGTCACTCCGCGGCGACGCGTTGGGGGAGGAGAGTGGACCGTGACTGGGACTGGCAGATGGTGGTGAAGCTGAAGGGGGTGCAACTGCGGATGCCCGTCTGAAGATGTCTTTCATGTCTTCCTTCACTCTGGTGTCGCCTAGGTGCGGAAGATAGAGATGACCAAAGAAACCATGATCAGATCTAGAAAGTCACCTCCAGAAGTTCATTGCGTAGCCACCCTCAATTTCGAGTGAAGATTCTAGTAAGCAGCTAAGGCTCATAAGGTCTTGTGAAAGACATGGAGCTCATCCTTGCCTCAGTTCCGGAAACTCTGACACGCACTGGAATGGGCTCGTCCAGCGTTGGTGCTCTTCGATCCAACATTTTACTCATCAGTGGATGTATGCGATGTTTGACAACTTGCCAGTACGGAACCAAGGAGCTCTTGAATATGTTCTGTTCATTTCCGTTCCCCTTAGATTTTGGGGGACTTCTCATTCACAGCCACTCAGTGGTGCCATGTTGCGACTGAACAACTGCGTGGTCAAGTGCTTTCGGGAGCTCCATTCTTCAAAGGACCCACAGGTAAGAAGGCCTGCCTGGAGTCCGCTTTGGAGCATGGCGGAAGCCAGGAACTCTGAAGGCTAAGGGCCCAAGGGAAGTGAAACTTTGCCAAGGCTGAAAGGAAGGGCTGGTTCTTTTCGCAACTTTTCAGGCCATGTGGGTATAGTAGATTGACCTTCAAAAATGGTGTGGTTTCACTATGTTTCACCAAACTACATGACATGTTTCTAGTTTAAGCTCGGCGGTTTAGAGGTTTCTTTGCCACTCCCGTCCGGGTTGGAAAATGCTGGCCGACTCCTACAGTCCTGGGCTTTGTATCGCAAAGACATTGCAACCACTCCAATCAAGTCTCCTGGTAGCGCTCCAGAATCCCAGCAGCCAAGAAGGGAGCCCTTTTTGGTTCGAAAAAAGGGTCATTGTCTAAGTTGTCTTTGTCAACTTTTTAACAAAAGTGTTAAAGACCACACATGGCGGGTGTCGGCTTTTGGTAGGCAAATGAATCACTTGGCCAAGAATCGATGGAAGGATGACATGCCCTTAGGCATATCTTTCCACACAGGTGGTCGCACAAGGACCTGAGACGCACGTGGCCAAAAGATCAACCCTGATGGCCTCCGAATCGGCCATCCTTTTTCGCAGTTTCGTCCAGAAGACTCCCCGTTTCCATTCATGGAACTTGTGATTGAGACACCTCTTCTCTATGCCAAATTTATGCCAACAAGATGCTCCTCCTTTCACAGTGTAGCGCGGACACGTCTCAAAAATCCAGTTATCTGATACCATCCGCTGCTTCCGTCGATCCTCTGCAGCTTCCATCGAACAGGTGGAGGCCTACAGCAAGTATAGTTGCAGGAAGGCTGATGCGAAGCATGCAAATCATCCACCCAATGCATACCCATGCCATGAGTGGACATCATGGTCGGGTCGCCAGGCCTCTTTCAACTCTTTCAAGCGGCGCGGCACATTCTGCGGGGTGAGTTCGCTGGATTTTCACATAGGCTACAACATGCACACAGCGTATCCCAGACAAGAATTGACAAGATCAGATTGACGAAACATGTGTAGATGGAAAACACGAACCTAAAACAAAAAGCACTCAGCTGCATCAAGTCCTTTCGCTTCTTGCGGCTGATGGAATGACATGGGCTGCTCACAGGGGAGCGGCTTGTCTGCTCACTTGGTTTAGGCATCATCTGTTGCACACCTGTCTCGTCAGAGCACCCCAAGATAATATGACCGTTCCGAAAGAACTGATTCTCACACCCTCTGCACAGTAAACCTACTTGGTACGTCTGGATTGAGGTAAATCCTTTCAAATCCAGTGCCTTCCGGTTTCCATGTCCATGGCTTTCCATGCAATTCGCAAAGCTTGCTATGAAGGCCACCGGTCGCATTCACACGCCTTGAAATCCAGCAAGTGAGACGTGATGACCTTTTACTTTAAGCAAAAACCTGATGGCCGCTGTTTAGTTGAATTAGAACACCAGGCTTCATCACAGATCATTTAGTGAAATTTACCCGAACCATTCCCCCAAATATCCGGAAATCCCATATAATATCAAGTTATCAAGCATGACTACAACATCAAATACGGGGCCTTACCATTTCGGAGTTGCATCCCGGCCTGGTGCGTAACTCTCGTTCTTGGTGTTTCAACTCCTTCAATCGCTCCTGCAGGTCCTGAAACCGGCAGAAAATGAAATTTCCCGGATCTCATCCCGACCTGTTTTAATGCAATTTCAAAAAAAAATCATGTCGCCATCTTGATGCAATTTTAGTTTCAGTGGGAAAATCATTCTCGTTGTTTCAGTGGATTTGGGGATTTGTGTCTCTGAGGTATTGACCTTGATCTCCTGCTGCCCAGCCTGCCGAGTTTGTGGTGCGAATGAGCGAACCGTTCACACAGCAAGATCATCCATGATTATCCAATATAATGCGAAGATGATCTTCGTATTCTTCCAGTGGACTCACCCTGACTAGAACCCTCTCATGCCTCCTCCTCTGCAGTTTGTGCTTGGAGGAGATCGTCTAGGTCTACGTCTGCAGCAAATGAAGTTGGAAGACAGTTGGGAAAAAGTCACGTCAAAAGGAGCAAGTTGAAAGTTGGAGATTTTCCCCTTTGGAAGTCCTAGACCTGTCATTCTCATCGTGCTAGTTTACAAGCTCCACCGAAGCCTGGTGTCCAAATCACCCCATACATCCCATACATCCCATACATCCCATACCCATACCATACATCATACATCCCCATACATCTCAACGAAATCTACAAAAATGCAAAGATTCACCTGTACCTAAATCTACGAGGCAACATTTGGAGGTGCACTTTGACATCCATGTCGTCAAGGTCTAAGCATTACCCACTGCTTGGAATCTGAGCCACCAGTGATGCCGGAGCAACATCTAGGGTAAGGATCAGAAAGCCGGCGCGCTCCAGCAAGCACATCTGCATCGCCCATGGAGCGCCAAAGGCTTGGAAAGGAACGGCCCAAGGCCAAGATCTATGGGAAATAAGGGCTCATCCAAGCAAGTTATGCATTGTTCCTTGTACCTCTTATGGGCTCCATGCCATGAACATGCCCCCAAAACAATTCAGCCAACCTGATTGGTTTCTATTTGCCTCAAAAAAACTGCTCCGCGTCCCAAAATTCCTGCCATGTCACTTGTTCACAATGACTCCCTTCAAGCCCATGCAGCAGATCCCCAAATCCGTACACACCGTGCATCGAAAATCTCATGAAGACAAACGAAAACTGAGTCCCACTGAAGTGGACATAGCACGCCTTTTGGCATCCTAGACACCTGGACGTGGCTTTGCCAGGGCTTCCGGCACTATTGCTGCAAAACCATCCGCACATCGAGGAGCACATGTGGCACCTTGGGGGGGCAAGGGTCAAGGCAGGTGCTGAAGTCGAAGGCAAACTGTGAGGACGAAATCCGGCACCACCTGGGATGGTTAAAACCCTATATATATAATGGGATAATAATCATCCTTGGTGGTGCAGGATTTCTTCCATCAACAGTATGATGAAGTATCTTGGAATTATCCACAGCAGGTCATTGACATGAGTCTCTGTGATGGTTTGTCTCTAAGGACTACATTTTTCTTTTGAGTGAAGTTACAACTATCTGGATTGACTCCGAAAGTGGAAATATGAGTGACGTCTCTTCGCGTTTTTATTTGCCTGGTTGGCAAAAAAATATCAGCTCCATCCAAAATCTAGAAATTTCCACTGCGATGCACAAGGCCAAGGCCATCAACCACTTGTGCACCCTCTTTGCAACCGGGGGTGCCAATATTCAGCACCTGCAGGTCGTTCGTCACATAACTTAACGCATCCCAGTGTCTGAGCAAATGTGCACAAAATACAGTTGTTCATTTACAGAAATTTGAGTAAGAATCCCCATCCATCCCCATCCATCCCCATCCACTGTAAAAAGTAGCTGAAAAATGGGAGGTAGGCATTGAGGCACTACAATGGGTCCCAACCTTGGGCTCGGAGCATCGCATAGGGCTGCATTTGAAGTCTGGCCTTAAACCAAAGAAAAAAATGCGAACTCAGGGGTGTTGTGTTTGTGCGGTCGCCTGATTGGAGGTGTTCTGCAACGCATTTCTGTTAAAAACTCTCAAACTTCTGACCCCCAATCCGTGTAGATCCATGAGACAGGAAAAAATTCAACCCCTCCCACGTGCAGTCAGCCTCGATAGCTGCCCATTGTGGCAGGAGATGAAGCTGCGCAACGGGGAAAAGTGATGCTGAGATGCTGGGATGCCCATTTCTTCCCATATGGGTGTTTCCTTAAATGGTGGTACCCCCATTTCACACCCCGAAATGATCATCTTTTAGTAGGAAAACCCCATGGTTGTTGGGTACCACCATTTTAGGAAAACCCTATATGGATATTGTGTTACTCAGTTCAAATCACCAAGGCATACGACAACCATCTTCCATCGATGCAACGGACCCCCACACCTAGAAGAGCCTGGCATTCCAAGTGGATAACGGCCCCAACTGCAATGCACCTACAAGGAACATTCAGTTCTTCGGGAAAGAAGGTCACCAAAAACCAAGCGTAGTCAATCTAAATGTGTCTGCTGTGGGCCGTTCCAATTCACTCACCCACTGACTCAAAGCAATACACCAGCGCACCGCCCCTTCGATTTTGTCATGTGTCACGCTGTGCACATGTATCACATCTCTCGAAAGTTGCTCTGCCGCTTCCTAGTGTGTGATCCCTGTTGACATGAGTCCCTTGGTAGCTCCGCCATGTCCTATCAACTATAGACATTAGCCAAACCAGAACCTAGCCGCAACCTAGCCCCATACCGCAATTCGATATACATTTTTTCGAGAAAAAAGATTAACCAAATCATTGCTGGTTCTTTTTAATAGCTCCCAAAACTAAAATCTCGCCATCCTCCCACCTTACACCTAAGAATCTCTAACTCAATGACCCTCTCAGACATCTCACAAGAGCTTCAGCACCAAAGTCCATCACCTTCGCCCACTTCCACGACTTCGGCTTCGCCGTCGTAGCATCTCACGGCCACGTTCATTGCCCTCGTCACGTCGTGGGCGACGACGACTTCGGCGGCTTCGACTTCGACGCACGGCGCGAAGAACCAAACCAGACGCTTCTGGAGATCGCGAGCGCCGTGAGGACGACCTGCGGCGGATGGCTTCGGGCTCGGACCGCCACTCAGACCAGTCCGACCGCCAAGCTGACCGCCGAGACTCCCGGTCCCAAGTTGACCAATCGTTCCAATCCTTCCATTTCCAGTCGGAATTATCGTATTTCCATTTGTCATTGTCGCCGTCCCAGCTCTCCCAGTTCCGTCCATTGGGTTTGTCTGACCAATTCCACCCTGTACGGTTAGACTTCCATTCTGTATCTTTAGAATTCCATTGTGCATCTTTAGAAGCCTTAGACTCTTCCTCATCTTTGTGCGGTGCGCGGGCATCTGCGTTCACTTCAGGCTTCCCGTAAACTCGAAGCTCCGCTTTCCCATGAGCGAAATGACACCTCTCACCGAAGGAGCAGTATCCACTTGGCCCAGTAAAGTTCGTACATAGCTGCGTTTTATAGAGTTCTTGCCGCCGTTTTGCCATTACATCATCTGGTAGTAGCTTGCGAGGGAAACCCAAGGCATTCAAAGGCGAAACCATAGATCCCGTAGGTCTGGATGTGGGGAAACCTGACCATTGTACCTGCATTAATTGGAAAGCATTTAAGCACAAGCCCAAGCGTGAAACTTCATGAGCTTCTGGCAAATCGGCCACAAGTGAAACCACTGAACCTGGCACCAGCATACGGAGTGGACAAGCCACTGGATCTGCGCAAACCTGCCCGTTCAATCCTAAGAACATTGACATAGGATCTTGTCGAGGCTCTAATTTTGCCTCAGCGAGTTTGGCTGAGACAACACGTTTCAAATTGTACAATGTAATGTTGCTAGGCACACAAAGTTCCAGCGGTATGCGAAGGATTAACTCTTCGTCTTCGTCATCACCCGCATCAAGTGAATCCCCTCCCACCGTCTCAGTCTCTGCTGTCAGCATTGATTGCACCAACACAAGAGGCTGCGCCAGCGCCGGCGCCGCGTCGAAAGCCGCTTGAGCTAAACAGCTAAGAAAGGCAGGAGGGAAAGGTGTCACTCCATCTTACCACATCAGGATGCTGGGATGAAGAATGAAGTCTGCCTTCTTCAGTTTCACATGGAAGAAGGGCCAAAATCAAAAAGGAGATCTCAGAACAATGGAAAGACGACAATTCAGCTGGCAATGTCTCCTTTTTAGACACCACTCCGATAGGGCCTTTGGCCCAACTTAAGCTCCCATGTGTCTCCCCAAACAAGATCTCAGGCTTCGTTAATGTTTTTACCGAGAAAGCACTGAAACAATGGATAATGAACACTTCAAGGAAAGTCATTGTCCGTTGTACTGTCATATATTGGTATAATCAGAGCATATCACCGGGGTCCCATCACAAGAGAGCTGTAGCTTCGCTCATGCAAACCCGCTGTTTACGCAAAGTATCAATGACCCCTAGTGTCCACTCTCTTTCTGCATAGAAACTCAAAATATCTCCTCAAAACTCATCTTGGTGATTTATACGAAGAAAGAGTTCCGAGAGTTCCCAAAAGCCCTAAGCCTTAAGCTTCTCCAGGCAAAAAAAATGCGTTTCCGGTAGAAGTAGATGTGTGACAAACATGTGTCTTTCTCGTCATGTGCCTGCAAAAAAATTGAAGAGCTTCAGGCCTTCACATCCTATGTCTCTGTCTGAACAACCGATACTCTGCATTGCCCAGCATCAAAATTGATACGCACAAGTCATGAGTGGCACCCTTCATCGCAAGGTGTCCACCCATTCTTCTGTACAACTCCACTACAGCTCTGCCGCGCGGAAAGCAAAGCATGAGAAGTCGCGTGCCCCTCCCAATCGGATAAATATCGGAAGGCACCAACAGTTTCAAAACCAGAATCGGAATCTGCCCTTGATCCTCCTGGATTTTTTGTTTCAACATTTATTATCACAGCCTGGGAAATTGCATCAACTCTCAACAAACACTGAGCAAAGCAGGTCTCTCAAACCGCTGGCAGTGGTGTTGCTTTCACACGACTGAATTGAGTGTACATGGACATCGGGACCTTAGCCACGTGCGAAGGAAAATCATGCTCAGGATTTAAGACCTAGGAATCACAGCTTGAAACTCAATGAAATTGCACCAAACTTGTATGCATTGTGCAGGGTCCTGCTTAGATTCTTAGTAAACATAAAGGACACTTGCAAGGATGCACTCCTTCAATGGGCAACGGCAATCCTTGCTCCTGTGAAATATGCCTGAGACTTCTTCTGTGTCCCAGCTGCCTGCTGCTTAGTGGTGCACCTCCTGCCGCAAGGATCTTGATTGCACAGTTCCCTCTACAAAACAACAGTGTCTGCTGAACACATGTCATGGCTGATGATCAACCTTTCATTTCAAGATGCTATACTTCCGGCCAAAACTCCTGGGCCGATGATAAAAACTTTGAAGCTTGGCAGGATATTCCACATCACCTTGGCCGAGAGAGTCACAAGCTGAGTTTCAATGCAAGATATTTTCTGCCCGGGTGCACGCTCCAAGGACTAGAATCAAGCATGTGTTGTAAAGAAGTAATCGTAACATATAGGGTGCTGCTGACAAGACTAGATGTCTTACATTAGCCATACCTAGTCCAACAGGTGAAACCGGATAGGACTGTAAATACACCCAAGTGTTCCAAAATGTTCCCAGCAACATCACTACCAAGTTGCCCTCCTCTGACGGTGACTTTGGCAACTTGGGAGGTGTTCGTGCCTGCTTCGTGGGTTTTCATCTGTTCGTGACTGCTAGTAGAGATTGGAGCTCATAGGTGTTCGGCTTTTAACTCAAAATTCTGAAGGGCAAAATGTTCAGCTCCTCAACTGCTGTTCTCCAAGACTAGATGTCTCTTAAAAGCTTTTGTCATCTTTGTCATTGTCAGTTCAATCAAGCTCATCAACTGTGGCCAAGCAACCCTTGGGATTTTGGGCACTGGAGTCTGCCCCAAATGCTGCAAGTAATCTGCCAAATACTCAGCTTCAATGTCAGCGGCCTGAAATCGACCAAACCGCGTCGCCTGTGAGGAAAAATCGCCCCTCACAACTCCCAGCTCAGCAAATCCTGCCTGCACGCTCACGTCGGCCTAAAGAGCCAGGGACGCAGTTGCCCCAAGTCTCCCAGTCCACTTTCAAAGGCACAATGTCACCTTGGTTGAGCAACACAGGTCCTGACTCGGAACGCTCAGGTTTATATAAACCTGTTTAACCTCCTTCGATTAGTCCAAGTTCAAAAGCTTTGGAATCATGGCAAGGGAGACCACGTCTCCCAGGCAATCCCCTGACTCAGGTTTTGGATGGTTGCGATCGCATTCTGATGAGGTCGTGTTCAATCACTTGACTAAGGTACAAACTGAGGTGTGGGATGACCGCTTTAACTAAGGACCTTTTGTGCTGTTAGCATCTACATGGGCTGCAGCACTATAACTCACAACAAGGAATCATGGCAAAGTCAAAGCACCCTTTTTACATCTAAATAACAGGATACCCGAGAAAGCTAGCCAAGACCCCTTTCGTATTCCCTAAGTCGGATGGCTTTTGCATGAAGCTGTGCACAGCAACCTTTGAAAACAAGTGGCGCATGCCCGGGTTTTTCTCCCTCACCATGCGCGGGACATGGTCCTGCTCATTGGCCCAAATGATAACGGCAATACGTTTGCCAGGCGCAGTGCCTTTGTCAGGGCAGGGTTTTTTTCGGTGAGGCTGAAGCCACAGAGTCATCTCGCACAGGTAGTATTTACTATGTGTAAATAATAAATACATATTATATATGTTGAATAGAGTGGGGAAAAACAAGATCAACAGAAACGAAACTAACATATCCCAACATCATTTGTGCCATCTTCAATGATAAAAATCTGGTCCAAGCCTGGAGGTTCTGGAGGCACTGCATGTTTGAAGAGATTGTTAAAGGGCCTCGGTTGCTCGAGGCTGAAGAAATGCCATTGTCATCAACTCAGTCGTTGGATGGCAAGGCCCAAAATCTTGAGATGAGGTGCTCGTCAAAGGCGAATATGTCACCATTTTCAGTGATCACCTGCCATCGTTGATAATTCCAGTTCCGAGCGCCAAGAAGCTAAGACTCTTGAGAAACTAGTCGTGTCCCTCATCCTATTTTTTTTTCCTCATTGTAGCTGCACCATCTGCACCCACATCGAGTGAAAAATTGAGACGGAAAAGGATGTGGAAAACTTGGATGGGTGGTTCCAGATCCCAGCATCAGAAATCAATCCGCACCTCTTATCAAGCCTGGTGTTCTTCATGACTCACAGAAAAATATGTAAACATTCCTTCTGAGAAGTATATTTATGTACATATATATGTGTGTATATGTGTAAATACATACCTATGTAAAATGGATG
>DF240952.1:66677-95210 GCA_000507305.1 Breviolum minutum Mf 1.05b.01 | reverse complement strand
AGTGGAGTTGAGTGGAGTTGAGTGGAGTTGAGTGGAGTTGAGTGGAGTTGAGTGGAGTTGAGTGGAGTTGAGTGGAGTTGAGTGGAGTTGAGTGGAGTTGAGTGGAGTTGAGTGGAGTTGAGTGGAGTTGAGTGGAGTTGAGTGGAGTTGAGTGGAGTTGAGTGGAGTTGAGTGGAGTTGAGTGGAGTTGAGTGAGTTGAGTGAGTTGAGTGAGTGAGTGAGTGAGTGAGTGGTTACCCAATGTTAATGATCTTTTACTTTTAAGGTGACTTGATTCTTTTGCCCGCAAATAGCTCGTGAAGGGCACAAATGAAATCAAAAATATACCAGCACTTTGTACTTACCAAGGTGAAGGTCAAGGTCAACCCTGCATGCCGCATTGGGCAGCCTGTTTCGGGCACAGGGGTAAAAAAAACAAACGAAATTCCAACTCCGTATATACAAATCACGTAACGTTAGGCAAATTGAATGCGAACAAAAAATCGGGCAGCAACGAATTCCAGAAGTTTGCATCCGCAGCAACCACTCCCCATGAAACCAGGCGCTTCAACCGACAAAAAATTGTGAGCATAGTATCCCACTAATGGCTTTCAATTTTTTTTTGTTGGTTTGTGGGTGCGGAGGGTTGGTGTATTTTTTGGATGACCGATACATTTTTTCTCCCGTAGATCATGTCAGAACATGGGACAACCAACGGTAAGGCGGGAGATTGGCAGCAAACTGCCGTAATGTCCAAGGCATTCCGAAATAAAGTGTTTTCCTCCGCATAGTTTTGACGTGCATGTGACTTGCATAATGTAAATGGGTGAAGTTTGCGGGGCATAACAAAGCAGCGCATTCGGGGTGGACATTTTTTTGGCTTTGCGGTTGCATGTCCCTTGGCAGCCTGTTTAGGGCGCAGCGTGTGAAACCAGCACTTTGACTTGAACCTTGCTCTGGAATGTTATGGTGCGGCAGCCAATTTCGGACACAGGGTGAAACCTAGCAAGTATACTTCCTATGCATATCCCACGTGCCACAGCCGTAGGGCTTTGTCCTGGGATGTGAGTTTCCATTTTCCAGTGTTACTAATTCGCAAATTTGGTCGCAGGAATTTTCCACAAATCGAAGGATCGTCCCAGGGTGCTACTTCCACCATTCTATACCAACACCCGTTTCAGCCATCGGCTATCATCCAACATCGCGGCATAGGGCTGCCATAAATCGGACGTCTGTGCTGTGAGCACCGACTTTCGTAAGTGCTGCCACCCACCGTTCAATGTGTCGGGGTGTTCCAAGTCAGACGTGTTCGTCCAAGTCTTCTTTGTCTTGGGTGTTAAGCCAACACACGTTTGGTCCACCAGTCGGTTACTTCCCGAAATCTTGGCGGATGCCCGCTTGACTTTGCGAGCCCGCCGCTCTACTTTGACTTTGACTTTTGACTTTGACTTTGCACCTGTATGCCATGGTGCGGCAGCCCATTTAGGAGGGCACAGGGGGTGAGACCGCCCCTCTATGTGTCATAATTCTTCGAGGTGCATTTTACAAGTGGTGTAGACAAAGGAGGCGATGTTGAACAGGCACGATAAACCATGTGCAAAATTTGATTTTCAGCAGCTTTCGGTGCAAAAAAAAATTCTTTCACATCCAACAAGAAGTGTCCCCAGCTCGCCAAGTCTGAATTATTATATGTCGGCAACAGTTGGCACCATAGAGCAGCAAATGGAAACTGCCTTACCATTACTTCCGGGGTTCCTTCGCGGTCACGGCGTGATTTGGACATTACAGGGAAATGGAAACCAAAATGAGAGACTGATTTTGCCAAAACTGGTGGAACTGGTGGAAATGTGATTTTGGAATTTTGGTGGTGGCCGCGGGGGGATCCGTGTTGAGGAGCAACACACATGAGACGCCTTGAGGCAATGGAGCGGAATTCGTTGCCTCAATTTTTTCTTTATCGGGTGCGAAACTATCATCGCAGCCCCTGACAAAGGCCTGCTTACGCGCAAAAAATCCACATCATAAGTAGGAAGTGATTTGGGTGCCTGTGGTGGTGCTGCCCTAGAAAGTTGGAGACGGGTGGGTCAAATTGAGGGGCAATTCAACACATTAGTGAGGACCTGGCGGCATTCCACACTGCACACCCAGCGCCTTGCTTGTGCAGGTTGATCTTGGCTTAAATTTTGCTTTTGAGTTTGCAATGTTGCCTGATGATGATGTTCGTCGACGATAAGCTTTGAACCTAGCAGATTTTTTCTTCAAGGCTTGTCGGCTCCACGGCACCAAGGGCGAATGGGGGCTTCCGAAGTGTATAAAAAACGCGGTGGTGGCGGGCACCCTTTCTACTGCAATGGCAAGGATGGCGGACCAGCGGGTGAAGCATGCATTGGCCAAAGTTGCGCAATGAAATTGGGGTGCTTCGGCAGCGTATGAAGGTCTCACCGCCTCTGCGGACGGCTCGTTTGATCTCCGACGTGTGCAGGGGCGGCATTGTTAGCTGGTGTTGATGCAGATTACAAACGAAGCACAACCACCACAGCATTTACAATTGCCTTCTGGGGAAAGGATTGCTATTTTGGAACATAACTCTGGTCAAAAATGGTTAAGTTGTATACTGACGGCACAAGTCTCCAAATTGCATCATGTTGATGTGAAACATCACCTGCAGCAGGCGTCCAAGGCATTTTTCGCCAACCGTTGGATCTTGACAGACCACCAAATATCGATTGCAACAAGGCTGAAATACTTCGACAAGGTGGTGGGTACCNTTGCTATTTTGGAACATAACTCTGGTCAAAAATGGTTAGGTTGTATACTGACGGCACAAAGCTCCAAATTGCATCATGTTGATGTGAAACATCACCTGCAGCAGGCGTCCAAGGCATTCTTCGCCAACCGTTGGATCTTGACAGACCACCAAATATCGATTGCAACAAGGCTGAAATACTTCGACAAGGTGGTGGGTACTGTGGCATGTTTTGCTGCTGGACATCGGGCTTTGTATAAAAATGATTTGCTGAACATGGACGTGTCTTACAGAAAACTATGCCGGCAAATTGTTGGACCGCCACCTGGCACAAATTGGAGTTTAGACTGGCATGAAATTTTGCATTTTTGGAATGAACGGGTAGCACATTTCGCGGCACTAGCCGGTGTCAAATCTTGGTCGCAGTCTGTCTGCATTCATTATTGGAAGTTCGCAAGGTATGTGGCGTGCCTCCCTTCACACAGATGGGTTAAACGTGTATTAGCTTGGACTCCTCCTGGATCTCGCAATGCCGGACGTCCTGCAGACACTTGGGAACACAAATTGGTTACTTATTGTCGCTACAAAAATTTGAGAAATTGGATGGATGCTGCTGAAGACCAGCAATGGTGGGAATTTCACTTGGACGACTTCATCAACTTCTGCCGGCTTTGAATGTAAACTAAATTTCGTGTATATACTTTGCAATTTGTTCGCGTTTCATTTCTTTCTTTTTCACGCCTGTGCCCAATGGGGCCCGCCATTTTTTGGCGTACAGGCTCGACTCGACTCGACTCGACTGATGCAGATTATTTCTGAACAGAAGTTGTGGTGTTGGTGACACCTAAACAACTACGAGTTTATGGTTCATAAATGGGTGGCCTCTCAATGTCCATGGGTGATGGCGAAATCCATGCCGGCTTCCTTACGAGGGGAGTGGTGCGCGGCTGGACTGGGGAAGTTTAAGTTTTCAAGGGGTCTCGTTCGTGCAAAGTCGCAATCGATCCTCATAGATGACAAATTACAACTTTATCATAATTTTACACGAAATGGGGATGCACCGTTGGCTGCTATTTGGTTACAAAAAATTGCGTCCGGGCAACAGGTCGTCTCAAAGTGAAAAAGGTCTGAAGGCCCTACCACGGGACGGAATGGCTGAAATACTTGGAAATGGTTTCGAATTACTTCTGCACATTAGACACTTCAAACCAGTGCAAGTAAATCAGAAATGTTCCCGAACATTTTTGGACAACTCATGTTGCAAGACCGGATCCATTCAACAGCACTTGTTGCCATATCAGCATTGTGTTTTGATACACTGGCGAGGCGCCTGTGCAAATTTTGAAATACATGTTGCATCGCAGCCACTTTTGTTTTTTTCCCGAACGTCATGAACATGATGGCGAGCGAAACGGGAAGATTATCAGTAGGCATCAGTTGTATGGTGCTGAAGAAATTGATCCATGTTGTATAAATTGCGTGAGGGAAATGTAAATTTCCGTTGCATTGGCGGCCGCTCAAGAAATACCTGGCACACATTGAGTGTGCAGATTTTCGTTTTGAAACATTTTGTGATTTATCGCGGGACGTTTTGGAACGAACCGCGAACGAACGCGAACATTTGACAGGTCGAGTCAAAACGCACATTCATCGTCCAATTTTTCCCACTGCATCGACAGGAGTTTGTGCATGCAACATTGTGTGGTCGCCAATGCATTAACCAGCCGTGTTCACAACACGACAAGCTGCTGAAACTGTTTTACGCTTACACCTTGGTCGGGGCATTGGGGAGAATGTGTCGCTGGATATTCGCCATCTGCACTAACGTCGATGCATAAGAGTGTTTCGGACAAAATGTTGTGTAGCGCTCGTCTACGAATTCAATCTTTGTTTGTCCAGTTATGTGTATTTCGCGTATATGGCCGCCTATTTTTTTTTCGAGGGTAGGAGTGCAATCCCTCTGTGCTGTATCATGGAATGGGTTTTGGTCGGACGGTGAGATGTTTTAATCGCTTTTGTCCCGGCAATTACCCGAGGTGCCCGTAGTCATAAAAATTCCTTATGGAGTGATGGGCAACCGGTTTTGACACGCGTTGCGTTAATCCTCTTTTATCCTCGTTTGTTGTTGGAGGAGGTTGCCTACAAAATCTCGTCTCAGCCTTTGGCAGGTTGCACTTGCATGGCAAACGTCCGGTTTGACACCATGAATAGCATCAGGGAAAATTCGTCAACCGCCTTCGATGCACTTATGCAAAGGAAGCTGGTCGATGGTGGTCAGATTATTAAAGGTTATCCAAAATGAACACCACAAAAAAACCCACACGGTCGCGACCTCGTTCGGTGACCATTCCTCGCAAAGGCAGCTCAATTACGATAATTTTTGCACATGCGTCAACATGTTCTGAAGTTTCGTGAGAAATAAAGACTGGCCTTCCAACCGCAGACCCGCCAAGTCGAGATGAACCAAAATGGAACGCGTTTGCATGGAGCGAAGTGATGGACAAAGTGTGATTCATAATGATCCGCGAGGTCCACAAACGTTCATGAGTTTTGGATCGTGCATTATTCTGTGGATTTGTCCTACTCTTTTGGCACCATTGGGAGGTGCCTTCATGGATGTGTTGGACAGCAGGAGGCACGTCGAGTTTTGTTCCGTGAATCCCCAGGGTGGGTTTTGTGTTTGGCATTCATCCAGGCGATAAGCAGACCTGCTGTAGTTTTGTTTCCGCAGGTTGTATGTTTGGAATTTGCACCGTGCTTATGTGGGCATTCATGGAAATGAAACGTGTGTGCCGTGCGGTCTCTGCATGGCAACTGGGCCCGAGAGTGGAACATGCATCTCGGCTCAATGCTCATTCGTAAGGTGCAAGTTGCAAAACTCAAAGTCAGTTTGTTTTCACGAGGTCAACGATCCACTACAATCAGATTGCCCTTGCGATTGTGAACATGGTTATGATGATGACTCGTTGGCGGGGCAACATCGGTGTCGCACAGGCCAACACAACAGTTCCTTCTCCCGTCTCCCAGAACATCATCCATGGCCTATGTGTTGCAGGCGATACATGTTATTTTGGAAACGGGTGGTGCTCTCGCACGATCCCTTCATTTGCAAAGTCACGAAACAGTGTGCGTCCAGCATGGAACTGAGTTGTTTTCCCACAGACAGTGTGGATTTGAACTCCGGATACCGTAGTTGGCCGCAACCTGAGGTATGGGGAACTTGCAGAAAAAAACGTTGTGGTGGACCTCGTGCTGATATTTTCAATGTAACTTGTGATCGTTCAAAAGATCCACCATTTGCAGTGGATTGGTTGGTGAAACATTTTGGAAGCGAGGCCTGGCAATGAGAAATTCCATGTGGAGTAGCCTCCCTGTAAATAACAGTTCGCCCCTGAAAATCAATGGTTGGAAGTTGGAAGATGTCATGTCCTTTTGGGTTTCAATTTATTTTCAGGTGCGAACTGTTAGTATCAAGGAGTGTAACGGTGTAACGTCCATCCAATCATTCAAAATAACTCGTTGCTTGGAGGTCCGAGCCTTGCTGAAAATTGGCGCTCCGGGAGTCAATAGACATTTGAATGCTCCAGGCACGAGCCGTTTGTTGTGTTGAAAATGTTGAACTTATGGCTAGTCAACATATCCACCCCTTGAACCTACCCCCCCACAGAAATAAAGCGTTGTTGAGGGTTTATTAGCCATTATTTCCGAGAAGGGTACCTTAGGGTAGGTTGACCAGCCATGATGAACGGATTCAGTTGGGATGGAAGCGTGTATCGCAGGTGGTTCTCTTGATACCAGTGGTTTCCGTGGCTTGAATTTGGTGGTCAGTCTACGGCCCAAGATTCCAAAAGCTGCTGAATGCAACGAATCATCAAAGATTAAAGGGCTGCAAGTTCCAAACCCTTTTTGTTGAGGTGATGACTTGATTGATACTTTGGAGGTTGAATTAGATCGTACCTTGGTGACTACTGTGGATTACAGAGACCTTTATTCCTAAGTATTTGATGAATCATTGCAGTATCTGATGAAGTTTCCTGATCAACTTCCTCAACCTTCATATTGGCTCCTAGGATTATCGGTCGTTTGGCGAATCGGTTGCTGGCCGCCTGCTCGTTATGTGGTTGCGGGTGGCCAGTTGCGGGTGAGCTCTGGTTGGGTGCAACTCAGGGCCAGCGATATTGAGTTGGAGGTTTGGGGGCTCGGAATGGGGTAGGTGGCAGGATGACACATCCCCCCAGAAACCAACATGACATGACAATGGAAAACAATTACATAGTTACATAATTGAAAAAATGTATTGGACCCTTTGACCCTATCGAAAATATGTGATTTTCCATTGCCATGTTCGTTTTCAAGGGTGTGACTGGCAGGTGACTTATGGTGCTGTTTTTGTGTGATTTAATAGCAGAACCCAAAGGCTTTGTCACAAGATGTCCGAGGTGCTTGTGTCTAATGCGTTTCTTGGCCAAAGTGAGATGTTGCATGGTCGCTTATTTGTGTGTGAATTTGTGTGCATGAGTGGTTTCAACTCTTGGTTTGGACATGTATATATATATATATATATATTTCTATATTTATATATATATATATATCTAAATATCAGAAGAAATATGTAAAGATATATTTCCACCAACTCAGTGTGGGTGCAAGTGAGGCTGGTTTATTTCAAGAACCTGCGAGTTGAAATCAGCTGCCCCGAAGGCGGGGGGAGATTTGGCTGAGATTGCCTTGTCTCCCGTATGGATTCCCAAGGTGTCTTCACCATCGATGGATTTGGAGATGGTGCCCGAAATGCAGGGGCACTGTCAACAGCTTCTTTGGAAGTATCTCCTGATACTGAAGTGTCAGGACGATCTTGGAGAAACCTTCCAACAGCTTGTATGCAACAAAACGAGACGGTTGCTGAGACCAACTGAGCAATGAAAAAAAACCCGGTTGTTTAGGGTATATATAGGGGATTATACTATCCAGTTATGTGGGGATTACAATAAACCATTGTAAGAATCTCTAAACAACCTGGATCATGGAAAGAAGGATGGTTTTTTCATGGCTCAACTCTTGCTCCACAGGAATCCGGTGCACGGGTGGTTGGGGCATTTGGTGCTGGTTGGTAACGCAACTTGCTCCTGCGACCTTTGTGTGGGAGCAATTGCCTATGGTACTAGCAGGGGGACTCAGAGGAGTGATATTTCTTGTTGAAAAAACGTCAGTCAGAGTCATTTCGGAAGTCAAACCTTTCTTCCATGCCAAAAAATGTGGAAAAACGCACTGCTTCAGTGTGTCCATGGTCCCATCTGCCACGCAGGTTGGCATTATCCAGAGTTTCACTGGATTCGGCTTGGCTGATGGCTGCCGCTTGAGCCGCAACTCCTTCGTGCTGTTGCCCTACGTGCACAAAGATTGCTGCGAGGAAAGCTACAGCACAGACCACGCAGGGTGCCTAATTGGAGGTCAATTTAATGGAAGGCACGGCTTCTTCGGTGTGAAAACTGTGGATTCAAGGAGGATGCCTGGATAGCCTCACTATTGCGCTCTGCATCACCCCAATCTCCACGTCAGGTTGATGCCGCAAGGCTATGTTCAGGGAGTTGATTGTACATACAACCAGGACAGGACAGGTCATGTACTCGACTGCCGGAAAAAACCCCAAGTTTTCCACGATTTCTTGACAGGATTTGATGGCCTATGAGGCACGATGTGATGCCATTCCTGGAAGCTACACCGAAAAATCTCCTGGAGTGTGCTGGGAGGTGGGAACTGAGGGCCGATGCCTGACTGGTCGCAGAAATTTGTTCCTTCCGAAGGTCGGTCTTCCATGGCGGCCGCCCACATATCCTGACTTTGATGGACAAGCCATCAGAGAGGAAATCTGGAGGAGCGTGTGCTTGGCCCAGTTCCAATGGAATGTTTTTGGCATACTAAGCTGACCACTTTTGCTGAACACTGAGTCAGTGCCACCACTTTGAGGCAGCCGCTATTGCTTGGTGAATTAGCCATTTTGATTGCCCTCACGATGATTCCATTGGTCCTGCTTGTGCCGTGCTCAGACTGCCCAGTGCACTGCTCAGACTGCCTGGATCATGCTGCAAGGCCTTAACAACTTGGGCTCTTCGAAGACCTTCCCAGCGTGAATTTTCAAGGATGCGCAGTAGTTAGTGAGTCTCAAAAAGGAGCTTTCACTTGGTCGCTTTGATTTGGTCGCTTTCAGTTTCACCGAACTTGGCCTTCACACATCTTCAGGCCTCAATTGCTCCATTTGCAGCTTGAGCCAGTGCTGTCTCCCTTTTGATACCAACCCTTCCCTTCCGCACCTCAAAGGCTGGCCAAACCCCTCGATTTCCGCCACCGGGGGGCGGTTCGGGAGAAGCCATGGCCGCCACGGCCTACACGGTGGCTTTTCAAGGCGAGAAAGGTGCTTACAGTTTCTTGCCTGGAGATTTCATGGTTAGTTAGTCAGTTAGTTTGTTTGTTGGATGGTTTGGTTTGGTTTAGTTTCCTTGATTTGGTATTTGTCAGAACGGATCCACCAACACCAAGGTGAGCAAGCAACATATGCCCTGATGGGTAGAGAAGGCAAGGGTTGTTTTTGGTTTTGACAAGGCTTGATTTCCATTTTTTTGTTTTCGAGATTGTGGATTTTTATTTGCCTGTTCTGTGAGGGGTTGAAGCTATAGGGTATCCATCCTTTGATGAAGCCTTCGCTGCACCTTGAATGCATAAATCCATGAGGATGGTGGCACGGCCGAACCAAAGGGAACGACCAATGTGAGATGAGAAGCATTGAAAGTTGCGGCCAATGTTGTTTGTGAAAGGCAATCAGCAATGGCAAAGTGCATTTGCTGCTGGTGCCGATTGAGAATACCCTTGGTGGGACTATCCATGCAAACTGTGACCTGCAACTGCAGCACAATCTCTTCATAATCGTTCCTTGATTTCATTTTTGTGTTTGAATTTGTTTTGATCAACTGTCGATCCCTGAGAGTTCTTACCTTTCGCAGCTTCAGCGGACACAACTTGAGGCTGAGCATAACTTGCGAATCCGACATTCTCTCTTGGCATTGCCTGGGACGAAAAAGGCCCGAAAGTTGAAAAAACAGTTGCATGTATTTTGTCTTGGACACCCAGCCAGAGGATTATATATATTTTATGGAGCAAGGTTCCATGACTTGACATAGTTTTAAAAGATATAAATCATATAGTCTGCAGATTTTTTCTTCCCCTGAAGGAAAGCTTGCAAAAAGTTATCTCGCACCCACAAGCTCTGGCACAATGCAACTCCTATTTGAAATCAAATGACTTGGTGGGCGAAGCTGCATATGACACCGCTGGTAGCGCTAAATTGATCGCTGAAGGCTCCGAAGCATGTCAGAGCCAGCAAAGCTTATGCATATTTTTTCCAAATTCTGAACAATTGGTCCAGCCTTGTTTCCTTTTTTCAAGCATCCCTTAGTATTATCTTTTCATGACTTAATGTGACTTTAAAACAGTTGGAAGAAATCCCGCACCACCATGTACAAAACCCTGTACATAATGGTGGATAAACTATCAACCTCAACTGGTGAGTGTGCGGGATTTCTGAACCATCAGTATTTCCTAGCTTCCAGGTCCGTTGAAAGGAGTTGGTGCCATTTGCAGTGAACTTGCCGGTGAGCACTTTGGGCTTGAGGTGCTTGAGAAAGGTAGCCTGGTCCGAAGTGTCCAAGTGATTTGTGGAATTCATTCCTTTCCACAGGGACCATTAAATGGGACCCCAGTTTGAGGGGTCAAACAAGCAGCAAATGTACGCTAATTTTTAGGCATTTCCCTTTTTATAGTACATTCTTGGGTTGATACTTAATATGATGACTCATGACCCCCGTTCCAGATATGTAAAATCTACACTGCCCTACACACATTGTCCTGCAATGTCTGCTGTATATCTTGAAAACACAGCCGGAACTGCCGTCCAGACACGCCCCAGGTATTGAGGACGATCCGAACAACTTTACTCGCTTTATTTTGCTACGGGCACATCCTGTCAGTTTACCACCTGGAGTTCCGTGCAAAACATCGATTGTTTTTTCCCTAGACAACATTGCAGGCCGGAGTGTTTCCTTGCACCAGTCGGATGTGATGAAAAGTTTCTGTAGATTTCAGATTTTTGACTTGACATTTTGATCACCTCCATCTACTGGAGGTGCTTTGTTCAAAGCCTTATCTGTTTTTGCCCTTCGGGAGATCGACCTGTCTAAGATCGAGAGCCGGCCGTGCAAAACGGAGCGGGGTTTGCCGTGGAAGCTATGGAATTGCATGATGACAGCGCATCACAGTAGCATACTTTGAAGGATACACTTCCTCCCATAATCACGGAAGTCAAAAACGGGTCCCTCCAGCAGTAGCTACCTTTCAAATGTAGCCATGTTCCACTTCCATGATTATGGGAGAAACAGTATCTCACATGCAGCATCACTCATAGCAGGAAATGCACCACGTGCAGATGTGCAGTTTCCAAGCATTTTGTGAAGGATATCATGTCCAAGCTGGAGCGCCTCTATTTGAGCATGTCTGGTTCAGACGTGACAAGAGCGAAAAGACCAAAGTTGACTGATGCGTGGCACTGAGTGAATCATTGGACCTGAAAGCTGATGCATCAAAGTTGGATCTTGTATCATCATCGAATCATCATCCATGATAGCAACGAACCGGGCTGTTGGTATGCTGTCTTTCTCTTAGGAGAACCGTTTTCGCTATCTTTTCTATGTGGACTTCATGGCTTCGGCTGGAGCCTTAAAGATTTACAGCTGTTGTAGTTGCAGCAGTTGCGGAGCTTAAGGTAGAAGATCTGAACGTGTCAAATGCACTGCGGCATTTGCAAGAGATGACCACTTTTTTTAGAGTGCATCTTGGGTCGCAACACAGTATCCCATGTATTTCTCCAGTGCCTTTTGTTGTTGTTGCTTCGTGGTTGGAAAAAATCTGCAGGCTTGGCTCCTTTCCGCGGGCAGGATCGCTTGTTGGCCTTGAGAATCTTGGAAATCGAATTGTCATCTCCTCAGTTGGTGTGTTTGTTTCATGAACGATAAAAATCCAACTTCTCGCAAGGCTTTACCGCTCAATCCCTCCAAGCCGCCCAAAAAGCGCATTGGAGTGTTGGGCTTTGGAACTTTTGGCCAATTCATAGCTTCTTGACTTGGAGATGAGGCTTGCCATGATTTTTGTTTTCGTTGGAGCCTTTTCTCGTAAGTTAAACTTCTTTCTTTGGGACATTGGACCGTTCTGTGCAGTTCTAAGGCAAAGAAGCTGGCCCAGGAACATGATGTCTTTGCTGCAAGCCGTGAGAACTACTCAACCATTGCTTCTCATTGCGGAGTGTGGCTTGGCAGTTGGGGGATCTGGTCTTTTTTGGAATCGCTCAAACGGTTAGAACTTCCTCAAGTTCATTGTAAGGACATGGTGCGACTCCATTGACGACTTGCTGAACCAACAGCTCGATGTGCTCATCATCTCGGTATCATGTCTGAGATGATTTTTTGGAGACTTGGCGCAGCACTGATTCTTTGCTGAATCCAAGGTCAGCATACTCAGCTTTGAAGCAATCGTTCGACGAATTTGCAGCAGCATAGCTGCCAAAGATGCTAGTGATTCGTTGCGGCCTCACCTGTCCATTTCACAACACAATGTTCTGTTTCACTGATACGCAACACAGGATTTCCCACCAAAATCGGTTTAGGTCGCATCGATTGCTTGTGGTCGACGTGCTTTCTGTGAAGGCTCTTTCAGATCCATTGTCCAATGTTGCAACGGTGAGACAACTGACATTTGCAGGTCCATGCAAAAACCACATTGCTGTCCCTTCTTCCAGAGAGCTGCGAATCTTGCCTGGCTAGTCGATCAGTGATATGCCATCTCGCAAGTTGCATTCTTAGGTTTCTGGACAAATCTTCAGCTGTGCAGATTCCAAGGATATTTTGTGTACACATCCGATGTTTGGCCCACAAAGCGGCAAGCATGGCTGGACTGGCTTGCCTTTTGTGTTCGAGCGGGTCCGGCTCAACAATGCCAGGACGGCTCAAACGATGCTGTGATACGTTGTGACGTTTTTGGTTGGGTTGTGTGCAATGTAACAGTAACTAGTGGTCCGAAAAAATGGAACGAGTCCCACCAGTCGCTGCCAGTCGCTGCTTTTCAACAGGAGATGTGAAGATTTCTTGAAATGGTGGGAGAGACAAGGCTGCCATATGGTGGTGCGCTCCTGAGGTCCTGGTGGCCAAGTTGCCAGCCCAAATTCAATGTTTCCAAAAAATCCATCATTTCACAGTGTGTTTGGGCCATTTTTGTCGCCATTTTTTTCTAAGGACATGACCTGTGAATTGCATGATGAAGTCTCAGCTGGTAGCCAATTCGTGACGCATCTGACGGGGCGAATCCTGGAGCGCTTGTCCTTACGGACGACGCCTATCAATACGAAGGCCGGGGCCGGCAGGTGGCCGGCAGGTTGCCATGAAGGCCTTACAACGGGCAGGTTGAACCAGAAAGAAAGTCAACATCACCTGGGTGGTGGTTTCAAATGTTTTTAGATTTTCACTGCTACTTGGGGAAATGATCCAATTTGACTAATATTTCGCAGATGGGTTGAAACCACCAACTAATTAGGGTTACGGTTCATGTGGAGTTACTGCCAGGGCTTTGAGTCATTGCTGCAGCTCGTGGACAACACCTGTGCAGATAGTTTTGATTTATTCTTTGCGATGCTTGGCTTAGCTGAAGCAGTGCTATGACTTTGTCATGAGAATCCACTAGTTAGGCTTATTGTAAGGTGATCACCTTGCAGGAAAAGTTAGGTGAGTCGAGTGGTGTTTGTTGTTTGTTTCAGCCCCTGTTTTCAACGGATTTCAACGAAACGAGGCTTTTCAAGTACAACCCCAACTCAGCAGAACAGCTCGCTGCTATTGAGGGGGCTGTAAAGGACAGGAGGGAACAAGGGATCTGTAGTTATTCAAATTCCGGTGGAGGAAGGTCTTTGAAAATATCCGGCACAAACATACTTGATAAGACACCAGTAAGTCTGCTCCAGGAACAGTAAACCAGCATTTCAGGACGTTTTTTTAAACCATGAATCTCAGATGGGTGGGACGGACTTCATCGTTTCAAACGCCAGGATGTCTCGTCAACACTGCGTGACAAATGCAAATGACCGTCCCAGAATTTTTCCTCGTAGATTTGGCATGCAAGCGTTCATGCCACAGCCAGTGAAATACTGGCCTTGGACGATGCGAAGTAAAAACGAGGGAACACTTTGTGCAGACTTCACAGAGACGTTGTTGAGATTTCCATTTTTTGTGTGCTATTTGGCACAATGGCAGAGCCAGGGTAGCATTAAGGCTCTAGAAGTGTCATGACTTTTGCTTTTGGCATGCTTCCAGAGGAGATGCCATGGAGAAAACGACATATTGCACTTTTGCACTAGTTTCTATTGAATTGGGTTGAATGACTCATCCTCCTTCTCGATGTTGGACAAGGGCCACTGGTAGATGCCGATTTGCATTAGTTACCTTGTGAGACCAGATTTTTCAGAGGACTCAGGCCGTAGTAACGTCAGATGGCTGATGCAGAACATCGCAGGGATCAGGACCCTGTATCTTTCTGTCTTCTGGCCCGAAAGACTCAAGACTATGAAAATAGTAGTCTAATAGTTGTTCAGGACTTTGTGATGAAAGCTCTTCTTCTGATAGGCGATAGGTTTCCCACCCCTTGCTCCAAAAAGACTCTTTTCCAGGAGGCAGTGGGCGAGAAGAGACAGTGACTTGCTCAAGGAAGCTGAAAAAAAACAGCTGGAAGGGACTTTTACTGAGGTGTGGATTTTCCAAATGCCACCGGCGGATGTCTTTGGTTGAGTCCACCATCAAGTGAAGCCTGACATGACTTGTCACGTGACGTTCATCGTTTTGTCGCCCTAAAATCCTGGCACCAATTTGCCAGGTGCCGATGTGGACTGGCCTTTTGTGAGCGCCATATGGCAGCTGAAAACCACGAGTGTGGAAGCCTAACCTATCCAAACTTACATCATTTTAGAATATAAGTTTCAGGCTTGAAGCCGCACCACCTATGCCTTCTGACAGAAGCGCATAAGGGTTGGTTTCAGCACTCAAGCTATTTTTGGGCAGCTAGAAATCTCTTTGACTTGCAATTTGTAAGTGTTTTTGGCGAAGGTGTAAATTTGACTGGCGGCAGATGCAACGAGAGAAAATTGCGCGCGAGAATCCAAAGGTGCCCTTTGAAGTGTTCAAACAAGTCTTGCCCTAGACATCCAAACACCTGCTGAAAAGGTATTTGGACCCCCAAAACATACCTAAGGAGGTATTTGGATGTAAAGGGTTGTCAAAATCAATTCTTCACAGTGAAATTTGGGTTGGTAGATTGTGTTTGTCTCTTTCGTTGAGGTCATTCAGTCCAGCTGCAAGTTGAAATCTAGTCAGGCACCGGGCTGAAATGTCCTTGGGTTGTTTTCTCAAGTGAAATTGAAGCCTTGCTTTCGTGG
The DNA here is from genome assembly GCA_000507305.1 of Breviolum minutum Mf 1.05b.01. NCBI lineage: Eukaryota > Dinophyceae > Suessiales > Symbiodiniaceae > Breviolum > Breviolum minutum. The sequence goes on along the minus strand of DF240952.1, from coordinate 79,968 downwards.
GGATTATACTCAGGAGTGGAGTGCACAGTGCCCCAAGAGTTATTTCAAGTTTTGTTGCTTCATTTGGATCGAATAATTTTCCCCCTTAGCAGGTACAACAAACATCATGCAGCTACGGCCTCAGCAGACTGGTGGATCTGCGACGTGGGAAAGATGTGGCCATTGATGGGAAGATAAGGTGGGCACTTGGGAGGAACGATGTTCTCAACTGATGCACTTACTTGGCATCTTGCTTTTCGCCACCATCTCAGACCTGAAAGCTGTGAATCTGAGACCGGCTTTTCACATGTTGCATGGGTAAAGGTTGGCTTCAATATCACAGGTGGGCAGCTCAGGTCATTCAAAAAAGCAGTTCCTTATAAAAAAGATTTGTTGGAAAACCGTTCGCAGGCATTCTGCGGTCTGCAATGCAAGTCCAAATCATCCTTTGGATACGACAGCGCGGCTGGCTATATTGATTCTGCTCCCACGTTGCTTAGAATAGACTCAATTTTGCCATGTGGAACTGGCCTCATACTGCGCTTGCCAGGGCATTTCTGGGATATATTCTTGGCTTTGTATGTGCACATGCTTTGCTGGGTCCTTGGGAGAGACGACTGCTGAGCTCAAGGTCTACGCCATAAGTCATGCACAGGTCCAGTGACTCGTGGCATTTTTTGCCCACAGGATAGAAACAGCTTTGGACCAAGCATTCTATTCCTTGTGTGTTTGCGATGATTGGCTGCGGTTTACGGGACCAAAGCTTGAAAAGTTGTACCAAAGATTTTCCAAACACAACTGCATCCATCTGCATCCACACTGATCTTGTACGTTGTCTGTGAGCATCGCAGCATCCACCGATCATCCACAGATCTTCAGAGTTGCTGCATCAAGCGTCAGATGAAGAAACACCGATTACTTTAGAAAGATCAAACCCATAAGAAGCAAAGACTTCCTGAGAATGGGTGCTGCCATGGATTCTCCATGCTCTTTGGATCAGTATGACTTTGATGAGCAACGCTACAAGGATTCTTGTTTCTGAACTTTTTTCGTTTTCAGCGAGCTTCTGGTTCAGACAAGGCAGAGGGGTGTAAATCTGAAACTTGAAGCATTTCTGTGACAGTCAAGATTCCAAACCCATAAAAAGGTGCGTCCCAAAAACATTGAGCTGCGGAAATCCTGAGACCTACATGTCGCACCTGCAGGATTGCTGCCATCTTGAAGGTGAAACTCCTATTGAAATCAGGACTGTCTTAGGGAAGATCCGTTTCAACATTCAACGGATGAAAGCGGTCGAAATATTTTGGACTGGAGGATCGCTGGGCGACAAGCACCTCGACCGGAAGGTGCCATGACGTTTCTGGCGACAGTTAATCGTTGACTCTTCATGTTGCAATATTTACACTCCTGGGAACTAACATATCCTCTCCCAAGGCACTTTCGAAGATGGTTTTCCTGTTCCCAAGGTGGGAATATGTTAGTTCCCTAGAGGGGAAGATTGCATAGGGTTGCTTTTTGGTTCTCTTCTGAGTACTGCTGTTTTGTTGCAGATGAAATTTCGACATGCGATGCTTGTTGGGTTCAAAGTGGTCAGGACTCAGGACTGAACTTTCCTGCCCCATATGTAGAATGGATTGTGGTAGTATTCGAGGGATTGCCGATGAGGTCGATTGTGGTATTTCAGCCTTTGCGAATTTGGAGCTGAAACCCATCGGTGGCACCTTAAAGAGCTTTCCAGAAGATTTTGTGGTGGAAGAGTTGCCGTTGGATGATTTGGATGATGTACCAAACGGTGGGGATTTGCCATCTATCGAAGATTTGCCATATTTGCGTTTCCGCTTGAAGAAACGTGGTGTGGATACTCTGGAGGCGATAGATGCACTGGCGAATGCTTGCCAAGTGCCAGCACAGAAATTTGGCTTTGCCGGGATCAAAGACTCTAGGTGGTGAAACTTCAGATATTTTTGTGATTTTCACTCCGAAAATTGGGAAAGATTTGAATTTGACGATGTAATATTTTTCAGATGGGTTGAAACCACAGCCACCAACCAAGGACTCTTTTGCCATAACAACTCAATATATCACAGTTCCAGCCTCTGCCGTATCCGAAGCTGCCTTACGTTCGGCTGTAACTTCACTTCCCTACATTGAACTAAGCCATTTTGGTCGATCGAAGCAGAGACTACTTCCAGGGCAGTTGCGAGGTAATCGCTTCATCATCCGTGTGCGTGGTGTTCGTAGCAGTCTTTCAGAAGTGGGAGAAGCGATGGAATCTTTGAGCTCCAAGGGTTTTGTGAACTATGTGGGGATGCAACGCTTTGGCAAAGCTGGCTTGCGGAGTGACCTGGTGGGCTTAGCATATTTGCAGAAAAACTATGAACGCTGCGTGGATCTCTTGCTGCGTCAGGGTGGGGATCAAACGTGCGGCCAGGCACCCAAGTGGGCCGAGGTCTTCAGGCGTACCAACAGCGCCGATGCTGCGCTACGCAAGTTGCCCGAAGGCAGCTGCTGGGCGGAACGTCGCTTGTTACGTGCCCTGCAGCGGCGGCAGGAGTTGGATGGTGGCACTGCTGGTCCACAGCTTGGACCGCCAACGCCAATACGGCGTTCCAGCTGGACTGAAGTGGCGAAGGAGGGCTTTTTGGCGTTGCCAAGAACCATCCGAGCTTTATATGCTCATAGTTACGTGGATCGTTTATGGAACCTTGCGGCCACTCAGAGAATAACATGTTTCGGACGGCAGTTGGCGCAAGGTGACCTTGTGTATGATGAAGCGCAGGAGGGAAGCTTCAGGCTATTGGCTAAAGATCAGAAAGATGACTTGGATCAAGACATTTGTAGTTTACTACTACCACGACCAGGTTCAGGCATGCAGCTACCGACGAATAGCGTTGGTAGTTTCATGCGAAGTTATTTGGACTATGATGGGCTCAATGCAGATGACTTGCATTTGGAAGGGCCCAATGAATCCGAGGCCTGGCGTTTGACTGGCTGCATGCGACCGGTCTTGGTGAGGCCCCAAAAATTGCTATGGCATTTGGAGAAGTCGGGAGCCGAAAGGCCCAGTGCATCCATGGGTGAACCAGCCAAGGTGACGAGGGCCACCAATCATTTTAGCAGAGCTCGGGCAAAGAAGGAAGTGCAAGGCTCAAATTTGGTCTTGGATTTCCACCTGGGACCTGGACAATATGCCACAATGGCAATGAGGGAGGTGATGAGAGCACGAAATGCTCAAATGCCTCGACACATAGTTTTTGCTAGTGAAAGTGAAGCTGAAAGCCCTAGTGAAAGGGGCATGAAGCGTAGGCGATGGTCCAAAAAATCAGTGGTCCTTAAACCCTTTTTGACCACATTTTGTTGAGGCAAAGTGTTCAACGCTTCACCTGTTCGGATAAAAGATTTGCTGTCACAGTTGTGGAGGTCCTACTTCACAGAGGAGCAATCCTGGTCGCAAAGCTGGCGGCAATGTGGCATGGCAGATTGAATAAATCGAATAGATGCGTGCAGGAGTAAGTGGTCTACAACATCTGAGGCAAATATGAGTCAAAGTAGCGGCAGCGAGTGTAGTCACCTTTGGCTGTCGTATTGGGCTCATTATATATCTTATAGTCTTGTAATTATGCGTTTTCATGCGACAGAAGACACACATTCTGTCGCAATGGAATAGATTTTTTTTTCATTCTGCCTCTTTCTACCTTGAGTCAACCTTGGTGAGCTGAGATTTCAGATGAGGTCTTCGTTCCAGAAGCTGAGAAGCCCCCAATGCCCAGAGGCACAGGTATCTACTTATGCTAATGACATGAGGGAAAATCTCAGACTTATACTTTTGAGGTAATCTCTTTTGACAAATGGTTCAATTTATTGTGTAATAACAAGTTATATACCCCCGTTTTTCCGTTGGTTTCAGCAGTGAGAAACACATCTCCTTTTTAGATCACGGCAAATCTTCTCTCCTCGGTGAGATTTCCAGGTGTTAGCAGTAGCAGGTTGCCACCACCTGTGATGAGCGATCCTCCACACAAATCGATGGATCCGGATGGCTTTCATGGAGTGACTTGGTGTATTGATATCACAAAATATCACAACAAAATATCTGGAATGATTCACCGCTGGGCTGTAGCAATTTGGGGTCGAGATTTATGCCCTTAGCTCTTCCCCCGGGTGTGGCATCAGGAGGTTTAGTTGCAGCTGTTGTTTCAACCCTGCTCCAGGAACCTCGGTTTGTACCACCCCCTGTGCTGAGCCAGGACCTACTCATTCAGGATAGCTCTTGGCATTGGCCTTCTTTTCTGGCTGGACTGCTGGCTGGATTGCTCGTGGCTCAGCTCATTGAGTTGCTCTATTTGGTGCGCCAAGCTCTTTCCATCTACATCAAGAGCCGTGGCTGGGGGGCGATCAACGCTGGCTTGGTGCGTGGGCGTCTTGCATGAGCAATCCTGTGCTGGCTGAGTTGCAATCTCTACGACAAGAGTTGGCATCGCTTTCGGTGCGGGTTCTTGCTCTGGAGGAGCGATTGGCTGACACTGGATCTACCGCTGGGGCCTTTTCGTCTCCTGTGACTGTTAATTACGTGACAAGTGGTGGAACTGGATATCCTGAGGTGCCTCCATTCCCTACCTTTGAGCGCTCTTTTTCATCACCTGGATCAGGGCAATCTTCTCCTCCCGTTCGGGGGTCTCCTGGTGGGCTGGACATTTCTGAGGCTGAGAGACGTGCAGCTGCTGTGGCTGCTGGAGAGTTCCTGAGGAGGGCACTATCCGGTGAGCATCGCGGCACTAGCGGCAGAAGCCGTATTCCTTTGCCATCTACAGTCTACGTGTTGTGCAAAGACCGTCACAACCGAACTTACAATCCAGTCAGAATCGTGCAAAGACTCGATTTTTATCGGGTTTCCAAGTACTTGGGAAGCTCAACTAGCCGTATCGACGGCCGGATTGCTTTGGCCATCCGATGGAGCTGCTGCCTGAAGGGGAAGAAAGACAAGAAGAGGAAGTGCCTGAGACTCCAGTTCCTATTGTTCTCCGGCATTGCACAGTTGTGATTGAAGATACAAAAGAGCTGGACGTTGAATATCCTGTGGGGCTTTTTGAATTTGCTGCTGGGGAGACTTCAGTGTCCATTGCTGTGATTTTGATTTCTCAAGTGGAGGGCAGATTAGTTTGTGCCTTCCCTGCTTCGAGCTGGCACCGAGTGGTTTCGAAGCGGATTCTCCCTACCGGCTCTCTTTTGAAGCCGGTTTCCTTGCAAGTTGAATTCATTGACAGAGATCCCCCTGTTGGCTTCGAGGACTCTGTCATCCCTTCCCAGCGAGTCTGGCTGGGACTTTTGCCTGTCGAGTTCGAGGATTACGTCACCTTTGATTCGTCAGTGGAGCAAGTTGAGCCTGAATATCCTTTTGATTCTCGCAGCCCTGCAGTGCTGCCTACAGCTGAGTCCTTGGCTGCTGCTTTTGAGCAGCACTTTGCTTTTTCCTCGGCTACTAGTGGAGCTGAACCTCGCCGACGAGGACAGAAACCTGACTTGGATTCTAGGCTGAGCCTTCTTGAGACATCCTTTGCCGAGCTTGCCACTGACGTCAAAAAAGCCTTAAGTGGGGTGAGGCAACCTGCCATTAAAAAAGCTGAGCCTACAGCACGTGCCTCCTTTGGCCAACCATGCCCTCCTCCAGGACTGGTTGCGGCGACAACTATGGAGGTGCAGACTTCGAGGTTGTGAGTGCAGCACGGAATGCTGGAATACCGGAAGCTCAGATTCAGGAAATGGTGAGATTGGCTATGAAAGGCAAGCCGAATTTGAACGATTTGCCTCGACCAAGAGCAGCTCAGATAAGCCCAGCAATGGCCTTTCAGACAGCGAGGACGAAGTGAACGAGCAAGGAGGAGCTTTTCATCTGGAACCAGACGATGTGCCTCCGGATCGGCAGATTTCTACAGCCTTGTCGAAGTTGACGGAGATTGCTGGCCACCTCACTGCTCAGCGGAAGAAAGCTCAAACGTTGGATGCATTGCTGGAAGGGTCTGGCTCTCTGGGTGGTACCGAAAATTCATCAGTGGGAACCTCTCGCAAGAACGCTGCTGCCCTCCGAGCACTCCGTCGGATGCTGAGCCGCAATCCATCCGAGATCACAAAAGTTATGGAGCGGAACATGGAGGAGGACTTTGCTCTTCGTACTCAATTGCCAGGAGCTTCAACTGTTCCGCCGAGTGCAAGAGCTTGGTTGGAGTTGAGATCGAGAGTTCAAGGGTATCAGACCCCGCTTCGGCTTCTCTGGTCGATAGCGGGGGCCTTAGACTCGTTACGAGCGGGAGCCCCGGAAGAGGCAAAAGCTCGTCTCTACTTGGCCTTAGCTATGGGGGACCAGCTATCAATAGATCGTGGACAGTGGGTTCTGGCGGGAGAGATCTCCCTGGAGGATCCCCCTCCGGTATCGGTGTTCTCCTCCCACACTCTTCCAACGGAGTTGGAGGCACCGTATTCAAAGCTTCTAGATGCACGTTGGGTGGACCTCTTTCTTCACAAGCTTCACGACTACGACCTGCTCAACGAGAAAAAGAAGAAGTTGACTTTCCGCAAACGTGGCGAAGACGATTCCTCCGCCCCTTCTTCAACTGTCCCGGATCCGAAGAGACCTCCCAAGAAAGGCGGGGGAAAAGGGAAAGATGGAAAAGGAAAACGGGAGTCAGGAGGTGGTGGGTCAGCCGACCCTCCAGCTGTGCAAGCATGATCAACAATGATGGTTGCCGATCCCCATTGCAGCCGCTCGAGGGACCTAGGGATGAGAGCCCATGTCAGTCTGACCGCTGGTGTCTTGATTCTCATAATTTCCCGAGTGACTGCAAGGCTGGATCGGCGGCAGGTGGTGCGATGGTGGTTACCGATGAAGGTCCCTTTGACTATGCTGAGCAGATGGTGGACGAGTGCGATGGTGAGCTGTTAGACCATGTCGGTTTGATAGCGTCGTCCACCAGTCTGGCTGCTGAGTTTGGGGAATGCCCTGTTGGACCTCTAGCTTCGCCTGCTGATGTTACAGATGCATGTAATGGCCTCACTGCCCCTAATACTGGTGAGGATCATATTTCAGCTGCAAAATCTCCACCTTCTCAACCCTCTTTGCCGCAGCCGCCTGGGGCTAGAGCTGAAACGGTTGGAGTTGAGCAGCTATGGAATTCTCAATTGCGTTGGCTCCTTCGAAGTAAGGCTGGCCACTTCAAGAAGTTCATTTTCTCCATTTTTTCAGTGCAAGCTCGAAAACCTAGAAAGGCTTTCACCTCTAGGCCAGTGTGGCCTATGCCGTTACCTCAGACTGTTGCAACTTCGCAAGTTCCCAAGTGTAAGGAGAAAGCTTTGTTAGCTATCATCCTAGTTCTGAATTGGTTGCACCTTGGATCGCCAAGTCGAGCTCCTGATGACTATATTCCCTATGCTGTCATGACAGGTGAGCAGCGTGGTGTACTGCATAGGTTGAGCAGATTGTGCGAATGCTGGGATCCTCTCAAGCAATTCAATGCTGCCGATATGGGCCGCACAGCAGGAAAGATAGAGAATCTCCAGGACGCCATTGCTGAGTTGACATGTGCTGCTGCTTCTCTACAAAAGCAGCGCAGCTATGGAGATGTTAGTAGCAAGACGAGGAAACAAAGCACGTCGCAAACTGAACCCCCCAGGAGCATGTTCAGTGATGTCCAGCTTGCCAAAGAGATCGAGGCTCATCGCATCACATTTGGAGGAGTTCCCAGTTTTAACCCATGAGTTGCTGAATGAAGAAACGAGGAAAATCTATGATCAGCCGCTCAAACACTCTACAGCACCTGAGGACTCCCATGTTGTGCCACCTAGAGCTTTTGTACGTGGAAATCGCAAGGAGGTGTTGAAGTTGCTGCATAAGCTTGATTCTTCGGGAAAGCTAGCAATTTTCTCGCCTGCTCAAGTCAGACTGCAACATCGAGCAGGATTATTCAGTCTCATTAAAAACCAAGAACAAGACCGCCTCATCCTCGATTCACGGGGTGCTAACAGTCTTGAGGAAGGCCTCAATCAGTGGACGCAAACAATGGCATCACCGATGCCTATGCTTGACATAGTACTGCAGCCCCAGGAGCATCTTGAAGCTTCTGGAGAAGACCTTCGAGATTATTATTACCTCTATTCCGTGAGCTTGGAGAGGGCGGCGAGAAACGCGATAGCCATCAATCTTAGCCCTGCTGAAGCCCGACGTTTCAAGTGTTTTGAAGGCTCTGATGAAGACTGCAGCTTTTACGTCCCTGCATTACGAACATTAGCTATGGGAGACATCAATTTCGGTGGAGGTGGGACAGCAGAGTCACATCTGCATGGACACAACTATGTAGATCTTTGCAATTCTCCATTCGGTCCAGGAAAGCTATCAAGCAGAAGACCCATATCAACGTTAGTGAACTACGCGCTGCTTTGGAGTGTGAAGCAAGGAAGGGAAGATCCAAGCCTTGCAGTCGCCCTCTGATTGGAAGCGACAGCCAGGTGTCGTTGGGTGCATTGGTGAAGGGACGTTCGAGCTCGAAAAGTTTGAACAATCTTCTGAAACGCTTCCTTCCGACAGTACTTGGCTATTCGATTTTTAGCTGCTGGCAGTACGTTGGGACGAAGGACAACGTCGCTGATGATCCAACTAGATATGCCGATTGCCGGCAACCTTCTGAGGATCTACCTGCCTGGTTTCAGTCAGCGTCTGATGGTGATTTTGCTGCGTTTGACGCTTTTCTGGATGAGGAAGGCTTGGACGACAGTTCTATGGCTAGACTTCCGGAGCTGCATTCAGTGGTGCAATCACTGCCTGAGACTTTAAGCTGGAGACAGTTGCGACGACGAGCTTGGCGTGCTAGCAGAGCTAAGAGGACCAGGGTTGAAAAAACAGTTTTAATTAAACCTCCTGTTGCCACTCCATCTCGCCGCCCGACGCCATGGCTTTCTGACCGTGTGCTTGAAACTACTGCTATTGAGCTGCTTCGATCGGTCCCTGCATCACAATTTGTGGTTCCTGCTGGACGTAAGCTGGAGGATTTACTTTTGATGCCTGGTCACCTTGACCTTTTTTCTGGTTGCCGGATTGCTGCTCAGAAACTGGCCGAACGTTCTGGCAGGTGGGTTTTATGCTACGATTTGAAGCACAGTCCAACAGAGGATCTTCTGGATGCCGGTGTACAACAGTTTCTTTTGAAGTGTGTTCGGGCTGAGGCCTTTTTATCTGCAACAGCCGGACCGGTGTGCTCGAGCTTCTCTAGAGCCGTTTGCCCGGCAGTCCGATCGAGAGATCAACCTACTGGCATTGATCACATGTCTGACAGTATGCGGAAGAAAGTCGAAGTTGGCAACGAAATGGCAGTATGGCTCGCTGGTTTCATCGAGTGCTGCCTTCTTGCTGGTTTGAAAGTTTGGGTGGAGAACCCGGCGGGAAGCTATCTGTGGCTGCACCCACATTGGGTGCGGCTCATTCAGCGCTTCCAATTGAAATTCTTTCAAACTGATTATTGTCGGTGGGGAACGGCGTGGAGGAAGAGAACTAAATTCTATGGCAACTGTATTGAAGCTAATGAGCGTGTGAACTGGATTTGCACCCGAAAGCATATTCAGCTGCGAGGATACAGTCATTCTCACAGGGTGAGTTGGACAAAAGCTGCTGAGAGCTATCCTCCCAGGTTAGCTGCTTTTTTAGGTGCAATGGTGGTCGAAGCTTTGAAACCTGTTGGTCGACAATGCAAACTGGATGCGGCGTCTTGTGCACGCTCTGCTACAAGACGGATCGGTGAGGCTCAGAACCCAGGGCCTAGGCAGAGAATGCAAAGAGCTGATATTCCTGATTTGGAGCAGATCAACTTGGTCCAGCCTGCAACACAGATTTTACAACAGCGCATTCACGGCAGGTACATTGCGTGGCTTGAGAAAGAGTTGGGATCAGCAGTGTTGGATAGGTTTGTTCGTCAATCCGAGTCTGCAGATTTACTTCGTCAGGGCGTTTGGCAATTGGCTCTACCAGACAGGCGAGCCTATGTACCTGTTTCGACATTTAGTGGTTTACCTGCAGCAACGGTTCCCGGAGTTCAGATCTACTCTGATTTCATCGTGGGACCTTCTCGCACGATGGGAAATAGCTTTGCCTGTAGTCCATAGACCACCGATGCCGAAGCCAATCCTAGATGCATTTGCTGCTTTGGGACTTTGTTGGGGTTGGCACAAGTGGGTCACATTGACATTGGTCGCTTTCCACGGTGCCATGAGGATCAGTGAACCTTTGAAAGCTACCCGGCAGGACTTACTTCTTCCTTCCGATTCTGGCGAAGTGATGTTTCTTAGAGTTGGAGCTCCGAAACCTGGTCGACGTGGACGTGGGAGAGTGCAACATACTCGGATCAATGACAGTATGACAGTACAGCTCGCTGTGAGGTTTTTTAGCCATCTCTCTGCTGACGAATTGTTGTACCCCTGTTGCCCCGTCGACGTACCGGCGAAGATGGGACCGGCTTCTAGAAGTTTTAGAGATAGATCCTTCAGTGCGGTTGACACCTGGAAGCTTGCGACCTGGAGGTTGCGTTCATTGGTATCATGGTGATACCCCCATTGGTGACATCCTTTGGCGGATGCGGTTGAGACATATGGCTACATTAGATCATTATCTTCAAGAGGTTGGTGCAATGAATGTTATGATGCAACTCAGCCCAGCTGCTCGTCGGAGAGTCCAATGTTGCTCTCAAATGCTACCTTTCATTGCGCGATCCTTGACCACTTAGCAGTTTGTTAGAGATTGCGCTTAGCAGTCCTCTTGGCACTGCTGAAGGCTTGCTGGAGTTGCGGAGTTGGTTCCTTTGAAAGCACCGGTGCAGTGCTTCTACATCCCTTCAGGTGATCTCACTGCTTTGAACCCGGTGCTTCCTCGACGTTGGGACGGCGCCGTCTACTTACTTTTGATTGCTTGCCAAAGTGGAGAAAAAGGATGGAACAGCGCGAGGTTAATCATATCTGGAATGATTCACCGCTGGGCTGTAGCAATTTGGGGCCCGGCCCACCCAGCCCATGGTGGAGTTGGTTCCTTTGAAAGCACCGGTGCAGTGCTTCTACATCCCTTCAGGTGATCTCACTGCTTTGACCTGTGCTTCCTCGACGTTGGGACGGCGCCGTCTACTTACTTTTGATTGCTTGCCAAAGTGGAGAAAAAGGATGGAACAGCGCGAGGTTAATCATATCNAACCCGTGCTTCCTCGACGTTGGGACGGCGCCGTCTACTTACTTTTGATTGCTTGCCAAAGTGGAGAAAAAGGATGGAACAGCGCGAGGTTAATCATGTAAATTGTTTGAAATTTCTAAAGATACTTTGATATCATAAATGTTGAAACATATTTTTTTAAATGTAAGTATGTTTTTTTGTTCTTTGATCCTGTCTTTGTGTGTCTTTTTTGCTTCAGGATGACTTCGTGGTACCACCTGATTCTGCTATTGGACACCCAGGAGTGGAGAAGCCGATAGCCAGCCTTGCCTTAGAATCGATGTGTTTTTCAGTGGATGACGAAGCCAGGACTCCAAAATCCTGCAGCACTTCGTGTTCTTCAATCGATGAGTGGGCATGAGAGAGCACACTACCCGGTACTTTGCCAAAAAAGGCGATACCAAAAAAAACTGTACCCCGCAAAGAACTAACAAAGGCCCACCTGGCGAAAAGGAACATCATCATCAAAAGGCCTTTATATGTCGGATATGTTTAGTTCCCGAGATGGTTACCTGTTAGGTCTTGGAATTTCTTTAGCTGTTGAAATCCCAACAAATTTATTCAAAGCTAAGGAGATTGTGCGGGCACGAATTCCAGGCGTGACTTTGGGTTTTATTTTTGGGTGGCCAAAAAGTCGATGACTTTTTGGGATGGTGAAAACGTGACCTTTTAAAGGGGTTGTTGGTGACCTGCAATTTAGGGGATAAAAAGGTCACGAATTGAATCACCTGCGTGTCTCATTTTGAATTGTAAGGTGGACATTCGGAAGTGGAGGATTTATGCAAGGCCAGAAGGATTCGATGTTGAGATTTGTCACAATGCCTGAAGACCACAGAGGCTTTAAGCAAAGCTGCGGGGCTCTTGTTGCCGTCAGGTTCCCATGTGATGCACTTTGTGACCTACCAAAATCACCTGAATCATTTTGAATGCTGGACATCATCCCGCCCCCAAAGTGGGTGAAAAGAAAGGGGATAAAGACAGCTCCGAGCCGAAAAACAAGCTTCAAATGTGGCAGATGTCCGCAAATCTATGGGAATTTAAAGGTGTGCCACCCCCCGAAGAAGCAAGGCCCAGGCCATAATAAGGCCTTATTGAAACAAACACCCCACTAAACAACTCACGAATCCCTCTCCCTAGCCGGTGGCTATCCCGCTACCTGCCCCAACAATGAAACTTATAAGCCTTAACGGTACAATCCCCTTCCAGAGCGGCGCGCCACAGAGCCAAAGAGCAGAAGGTGGCAACACGTTTGAAACACCCCCCCTTTTGTTTTTTTTTTGGAATGGGGAGCAAAAACTTACATAAGTCGTTCACGGAGTGTCCAAGAAGCATTGCTCTGCCCGCACGCGCACGCGCACACACACACACACATCAACATGCACGAACTCAAAACAACAAACATCACGAGTCCTTTGAAGGATTTCGGTTTTGAAAGTTTCATCTAGAACTTTTGTTTTTGATTTCAACCTGACTCACCAAGCATCAGTTTGCGGTGGGTAGCCAAGGTCGAAATCTACCCACTTTGGTTTTCCAAGCTGCCATTGTTCTTGTGTCAAAGCATCTGGCTACCACTGCTTTCCGAAAGTGTGAACAAGAATCTGTTGGGCTCAAAGTGTGAAGTAGAGATTCCTTGCTGATGTGTTGAAAAGTCCTCAAGATTTTGAGGACGGCTCAGATGAATCAAATAAATTATGTAGCTTTGCCAAATGGGCATGCTGAACTTCTCACACTTCTCCCTTCATCCACGGTTCAAGATGTAAGGACAAAGGCCGAACGAGCCTTTGGGAAAAGGCACCTCAGACTTATCACTGCCAAGGATCGAGTCCTTGTAGATCCTGACGCAACCTTAGAAGAAGCAGAAGTGGAGGATGGAGAGTGCCTTACAGCTCTGGTACTTCAACCACAACTGGCAGCAACACACAGTGCCTTTGCGTTGTGGTGTCATGGGCACAGCGCAATCGTTACCTGGGGTCGTGCAGAGCACTGTGGTAACAGTTCGACAGTTCAAGATCAGCTCAGGGGTGTGCAGCAAATTCAGGCCACACCTGGGGCCTTTGCTGCGATTCTGGCAGATGGATC